>JAULBZ010003859.1:0-15689 GCA_032360805.1 Neoturris breviconis
CCCAATTTGTCAAATTTGGCTGAAAATATTCAGAAAAATCTCTCCTCCACAGTGATAACCGGCTGTTATTTCGAGCCCTGCTACTATATAAAATCTCTGTAAAACATTTTAAAAATTTTGTCATATAAAATTAAGATAAAAAATATTTACTTCTATATAAAAACATGCAATGAATCTGGGTAATTAAAAAATAATGTGTAGAATTTATATAAAATCTCTGTAACAATTTTCAAAATTTTGTCATGTAAAATTTTTAAGATAAAAAATATTTACTTCTAAGTAAAAAAAGGCAATGAATCTGGATAATTAAAAAATAATGCGTAGAATCTATATAAAATCTGTAACAATATAAAATAATATTTATGAATTATGATGAAGCTACAGTCCAGTTATAGTTAGCTTTGCAAGACCCACTTTAAAAGACAAGATTCACTTTTACTAAAAAGAAAGATGAAATACGAAGACTGATTAAACAGGAGGTACAATTTTAAACATGAATGTAAAAATAGTCAGAATATTCAATTTTAGTAGATTTCTCTTTAAAATTGATTGTTTTGAGAGAAGAAAACCAGATTAAAGACTTGGATTGTTTGTATAAACTGAGATATCAATAAACATTAATAAGATAATAATATGATAAGACTCCCATTTTCAGAGTTTATACGTAATGATAGTGATGTGAATCTTAAGCCAAGTGGGCAAAATCAGTCTACAGTGAAAACACTAGAACAACGTCATTCGATGCTGTTCTAGCATCTTCACTGCAAACTTTGAACAATTTTTGCCCACTGAGAGTATTTCAGGAACTGTTCATTGAGGTTGTTGATCAGTGTTCAAATAAGAGCAAACAACCACAAGGAGAGATTTGGAGCACCGCTTTACCAAAATAAATGCTCAATCAAAGGTACATTATTGAAAGTAGCCCACCGAACCAAGTGAAAGTTAAACCTAAACACATAAATATGATTTGCATACACACATTATAAGTGTTTGAAATATGTCTTTATTTTTCAGGTCAAATAAAAACATTTTCAAGGTAAATTCATGGAAGAGCGTAATGAAATTTCCTATTAAGGATAAACACCTAAATTTTACATGGCACAAGGATGTCTTTATGAAGTTGTAAACGTTTCAGGTCAAATAAACAATTGGAATAAATACCTTTTTTAACACAGATACATTAAATCACTGTAGAGAAGAGCAGTGAAATTTCATATCATAACTTGAAGCAATGCTCAAAAATCACGATTCATAGTCAAAGTCTCACATAAAAGTCATTTTTCAAATCTTCTTTAAGTCCAAATGTGATTCTGGCCAAAACCTTTTAATCAGTGAAAAAAGTCTCAAAAGTCAACTATTTAACTTTTGCATATAACCTATGGGAAAACCTTTTAGTTGGATGCAGTCAAAGTCATAGAAATCAGAAATCAGAAAATTTCTAAGTTCAAATATGATATGATCAAAGTCTCATAGCAAAATGGAAAAAAAATTAAAAGTCAACTATTTAACCATTGGGTATAAACCTTTCGCCTAACATTTTACTGAATGTGATCAAAACCTCGAAGATAATAAAGAAAATTTGGCCAGCGGTCTCGTAATTATTGTCTAGAATGCCGTAACCAAATTTTAGGACAATACCACACCTTTTCAGTCCTTTGGACCGAAAACTCAATTTGGACCCTCTTGTCAAAAACTTGGGATCGAGTGGACGAAATCAATGCTGGTACTATTAAAAAAAGCAGGGTGATACCTGCCATTGCAAAGTGATAGCAATAGCCCATCTAAGCTTTGTTTAGCGTGCTAAAAATCACACCTCCACAGTGATTATTTGCTTTTATTTCAAACACTGATGATTATCAATAATGATCATGTCATAATTAGAATGACTGTCCTCATCCTTCAAAGGTAGAGCATAATTGTAATGAGATAATTCATTTGACAAGTTAATTGAACTTTGAGAAGATTGCATATCATGGGTACTATTCGTGTCTGAATTAATAGCTCTGTTTTTGTATGATTTAATGGTGATGTATAAAAATGTTATGGTGACTAGGATAAGTAACACGGTAATTGCTATAATTGCTAATACTTTAGTAACATTAAGATCATTTGATGGATCATTGAGCCCTTCATATGGATCATTGAGCCTTTCATAAAGACAAGGATAAACTTTGTGAACACATTCACATTTTGTGCAGCTAGAAATCTTTAACTGAAGAGATTTTGAATGAATCTTCACTTTTGTTGTAACATTGCCAATTTTAGTAATATTCCCCATATGTTGTACGTTATCACCAATCAAAGTATATGTGTATTGAATGCTTTTATTCATGACGTTTCCAACAAAGAAATTTACAAAATCATTATGCATATCATACTTGCAATACAATACTGCTGGTGGTGATGATATTTTGGGACGTAGCGAAAAATATGTGTTTTTTTCTTTTTCAGAATCACTCAATAAGCATATAAATGACATAATGACTTTGACATGATATGTCTGACATAAATCAAGGTTTTCGAGCGGGTAATTATTATTGACTCGAATAGTATCTTTTTTGAAACTTTTTGAATTATTTAAGCCATATGACACATAAAGAGTACCAATGGGAATATTGCCAAGTGAAATCGGGTTGATAGTTACCTTAGCTGAAAGTGTATTTGGATATGTTGCTACTGAAAGTTTCCAACTAAGATTCCAACCTTTACATTTACAATTACTTCGAGCAAATTTATCGTAGGATAATTTACTTTTAGAAATCAAACTCGAATTGTTTTTAATTAATAAATCAAAGTCGAAATATGGACATCCCATTCTTCCCATATCACATTGAATTATGTTTTTGTTAATGCGTTTACATAATATAGGAGTAATGTTATTATTACCAATACAAGAGCAATCATCCCTTTTACAGAAAAGTTGGACAGAATAATTAAAAGCTGCATAATTATCTTTTACTGTAAAATTATACCAGATATGATCATTTTTGTAGGTTAGTCGTTGACGTATACAGGAACTCTCAATAATGTTAACATCGTAAGTATGAACCACTTCTAGTAACCATGTTAATATAATATAATATAACACAGTTGACACTTGTTTACAAATAGTTGACCGGCTGAGCAACATTTAGGATAGCTACAGTTTAATTAACAACTTGACATATACAGTAGCGCATCATGTCATAACATCTTCTAACAAAATGTCCTAATCTATAAGAATAAGCAAAATATTATTAGATTCAAAAAAAATGTTTTATAAAAACCATCCTCTTATTAACACTGCCCTCTAAGTGCCGAATGTGTGATGTTCAAAAGGCCCTGGGAACAAAGTTGTCCATTATCAGGAGTTAAAATAACTGCTGTTCATCACTGAATATATTCCAAAAATTCTCTCCTTACAGTGATGAACACCAGCAGATATTTTGACCTCTGCCTTTTTGTAATTTGTTTTTGATAAATCTTGGTCTTCAGAAGAAAAGTTGTGTTTAAGCCCTCTAATTCTTTATCATTTAACTTATTTTCATGAGATAGAATTATTTGAATAACTATCAATTATTTAATTTCACTATTTTAGTAATTCTTTAAACATAAACTAGGGGCCATTTTAAAATTTCGCTCTAAAAACTACTTTTTTGTTAGGTTAAAATCATCTAAAATTGTCAAAGTTCAACAAAAATTTGCATAAGTGTGTTAAGGTCAATGAGCTTGCAAGAAACCGAAGAAACTAATCCATTGCAGGATCATTGACTCAGTAGATTTTATTTTTAAGACGGTCCCTTATTCACACACAAAAGCCCTACATGATTGTGAGAATTTCGCTATTATTAGATTACGATTAGAGCAAATAATAGTTAGTGATGAGGAGAAATGAATTTTGAGAATACATTAAGGGAAGACATTTTTGCAAAGATAAACTTTTGTAGAAGATATTTTTGCGATTTTTCCCCAAAAATTAAATTGCGCAAAATTATCTGAAAATGATTCGATTGCAAAATAAATTCTAAAAACGTTTCGAACGCAGATAAATTTCAGTTTTTGTGGTTTACCAGCAAAGAAGGTTAATCAGTACATTTTTAAGCTCCTTGCCAAGAAAGAATGCACAAATTTCAGATTTTTGGTGTTTTTCTTACAGTATATTTAAAAGTTTCCTTTTAACTATCAATCGCAAAAATAAATACCGCATATTGTACATTTATTGACCTAATCGCAAAAATAAATTCCGAAAGATTTGCAGTTTTTTGGGTATTCATTCACAAAATATATCTTGCAAAAAAAAGTTCCTGTAATAATATCCCTAAAGGTAGCTTCACTCGAAGAGTAGTATGAGAGAAGTAACAAAACAACAAGCTGTAATGATAAAACTAAGTCACTTAGTTTTATCATTACAGCTTTTTAAGTTTTAAGACTTGACGTAAAGCCCTCTAAATAATATAAATTCTTCCTTATTTAACAAGGTGTTTGCTAAACTAGCTGTCTTTAAGACTTCTGGACAAGGAGGATAAAAATAAAAACCAAGCAAATCAGGGTAGACTGTATGGGAACAATAACAAAATAAGACTCAATAAAGGACAGACACCACTACTGCATAGTATAAAAAATAAGTATACATATATATATATATTAATATTTTCAAAAGAGTAACACAGTAACGACCAGCAGTTATTTCAACCCATGTTATATATATTATGTCAAGCATGAAAATGATATGTTGGACATCAACTGTGGAATAGGGCAATTGAGCATAGTTTTCAGCTTAAACTGTTTTTAATAAACATGATGTTGAAGAAAGTCCACCAAATTGAGCAAAAGTTAAACCTAGCACACAGAAATGATTCACATACTGTACATTATATATCATAGTACTATGATATGTATATAAGAGTGCTATGTGCTATACATATCTAGTCTACATGTATATAGGTTACATGTATATAGGTTATACATATGTATGCTATGTATTATATGTATATGATAGGCTATAATACAATATGCATCATCTTTTAAAATTATCTTGTTTCAATCATCTGTTGTAATTTGAAAATGCAAGAAACAATAGGCAATAGAAGAACGCAATAGAAGAATACCTTATATTTAAAACAATTTCTTTTTTTATCAAAATACTTCCTTTATTTTATTTCTCATTATATTTCTTGTTCATATTGGAAATAATTAATGTCATAAAGTAATTAATTTTATAACGTAACATAGCATAATAAAAAACTATGGCCCTTAAATATCCCTGGTGAAAATATTAACAGGATCTTATAGGATCTTAACAGGATCCTGTAAGATCCTATAAGACCTTATAAGATCCTGAAAATCTTAAGATTTAAGTAGGATCTTAATAGGATCCTGGAAATTTCTTAATAATTTAGGATTTTTTTTATTAAGAAATTTCCAAGATCCTATAAAGATCTTATTAAGATCCTATTTAAATCTTAAAATTTTCAGGATCTTATAAGATCTATTAGGATCTCACAGGACAGGATCTTATAAGATCCTGTTAAGATTCTATAAGATCCTGTTAGGATTTTCACCAAGGATCTTTAGTTACATTTTAATATTCATATCATATTTCTTTTCAAAAGGGAGATCCCGATAAATTTTCTAAGAGTTAGCTTTTATCATTTAAGTGAAGTATAAGTTGACCCTGAATTTAAGTTGCTTTTTACAATGTTCCTGCAGTAAGTGGAGGCCAACATTATCAATGCAACCATCCAAGATTTACCTGAGAACCGATTCTATTATTACCAAATAGACTGTTTAGTAATGTTTCGATACTTACTGCATCTTATTCGTGTACTGAATGATAATAAAATATTATTTTTGCAAGTTAAACTTTATTTATAAATCAAAATATAAAAGGGTAAAAATCCCCAAATATATACAGTATAAGTATAAATATCAATATATATAAATCAGATATCAAAAGGTAGTGAATACATTGAATATTAAGGTTTCAGAATACAATAACAAGCTAATAAAAACCACGAAAAAGGAAATTTATTGTTTTCTGATTATCGTTCAAGGATCTTGTGGTGAATCAGTCAAAACAATATAAATGTGTGTTGGTACTGCAGAACCTTGTATTTGCACTTATGTTACTATTGCTGCATTCATAGTACAGAGGCACATTAAATATATATAGGTACATAACCAACACATTCTCTTACTTTTTTTGGCGCATGTAGTCTCTATTTTTGGCTACCATTACATTTTACGGCTTTTAAATTTGCAAATTTGTGTTCCATATTTTGCCGATACTCAGTCATAGAACCGAAAATGCAATTCAGACCGTTATTGCCCGATACTAGGTCCAAAGTGGACATAATTGGAAAAAGATTTTTGAGTCCTTCCAAGTGTTGTCTAGATTTCTGGTACCACATATTATGATGGTAGCTGCTAAGGAATATATTCTAATAAGAAAAGTGGGATGCTACATCTACAGATCCTGCAAAGTGATGGTAATAGACAATAAAAATTTCATTTGGCAGACTAAAAAGCACTCCTGCACAGGTGATGCCCAGCATTTCCGTTCAGGCCAGCATGTAGCAATATTAATCAGTTAATTGCTAGAGTCCCTGAGTAATAATAATACTATGCTGGACATATGCAAAAGTAAGGAGACCGAAGACATGTAAATATCCAGTGGTTTGAGAATAACTATGTCCATACTAGAATACTGCAGTCACAACAATTAACATGAGCCAAACTTTGTTGTTTAGCTCCATTTATAACAGTACCATCATGGTTGTATTTCCATATAAATTTAACAAAATATGAGAGTTTCCTGTTATGTACAGTATATATGCAAATATATTTTCTAATGAATTCAAACCATTTACAAAAAGCATATTTCTGATTACACCAGGGTTGGATCCATAAACTGAGCTTAAAATATCTAAAAGATGAAAGTAAAAATAATAGGCTTCACTTCTTTTTACAGTATACTGTATATTCGCCTCTGGTTTATTTTAATGTCTTACTGTTCATTTTCCTATATGTAGGGTGGGGAGGGGGCACTACTATAAACATTTGACTACCAAAAGTGCTCCTATCCTCCTTTCCAGTATTCTAAAAGTATGATTTTCTTTTTTCTGTAAACTTAGATTTACAAAATGTAGATACAGTTGGACGAGAGATGGAGCATTTTGTTAATGAAAAATGGAATGAATTTACAAGCAAAAGAATTATCAAAGATTTGCTTGATATTTTGCTGTCAGAGAAGCAAAAGAATTCAGGTTAACACTTATCTATATTTGCTTTCTTATAATAATTTTTATTTTAATTAATCTCTTCAAATCAGAAATGATTCATGATATTTTTGGTGTTCCAAGTAAAAACAAATAATCACTGTTGATAAATGATTTATGAGCATGGCTTGAGACTTTGTAGCGTCAAGCTTTTCCTACAAATCACATCTCTGCAACGATTTTCAGCCAACCAAATAAAGTTTGGATGAGCTATTGCTATCACTTTGCTGCGGCGATTTATCAACAGATTGATAAATTCAAGAGAAAATGAAGTAAATTTTTAATTGATTATACAAATTGCGGTTTATTGTTTTTGGATAGCATGAAAAGTGTTCAATGAATATTTTGGAAAATTAATAAATACTGCACAATCAAGATAATTCAAGTTTAAAATGTATATTTTAAAAAAACTTATTTTTGTTTGATATTTATTGAAATTACTCACTGTATATTCACCCTCAAAGGTAAAAGGTATTACTGTTTTTATAAATGGTTTTAAATAATAGAAAATTTAAATAGATAGGAAAAAAGTCAGCTAAACAGATAAACCTACTATTGTTTGAAAATTAGTTTCTTGAATTCAATGTCGGATCCTTTGAAAGCATATAGCTTATTTCTTATTAGGCTATAAGTTCTATTTTTATTTAGTGTATACAAAATACTGTGATGTATAATGTGTGTATGCAAATCATATTTTATGTGTTAGCTTTAACCCTATTTGGGCTGGGCTCTGGATGGGTTGAAATGGAGGGGCCCGCTCCCCTTGAGATCTCAGGATTGGCAAACACATTGTCCGAAACTTGGTATGGTAATACTACAATATATATACATTTTTTCTTTGCTGACATCATCATTTTTTGCTGATGTCATCAGCGTTTACACAAGAATTTTTTTTTAAAACTGACACCCTAGCAAAATCCCTCAAATAGGGTTAACTTTCACTCGATTTAGCAGGTAAAATTCAATACCATTCCTTTTGATTTAAAAATAAATAATCAAAAATACCCTAATCCAAGAAGTGTAAATAAGTACCTGTGAAGCACAGATCTTAAAAGAATCTAAAACAACAACTATATACTAGGTATTAATTGGGTTTATGTTAAATGATTTATTATTGTTTTCTTCTATAGATTTAGATGAAATCTTACTCAATGCAATAAAAGATGTTATATCAGAGACTAAAGAGTCGTAAGTAAAATTTAGCAATTAGATTTACCCTGCTTTACTATCACTTTGTGGTGGCAGCAGTGACAGTCTGCTTTTCTTAATAGACCATGTTTTTGAAATTTGGTACCAGCATGCAAGGCCAAAATATTTTCAATTTTTCGGTCTAATGGACCTAAAAGGTGGGGTACCATCCTGAAATTTGTTATTGGCATCCTAGGCGACATTACAAGACTCCTGGCATTTCTTTTTTTTTCAATTTTATAGATTTGGGACCGACTTTTGGCAAAAAAGTGGAGACTTTCTATGAGACTTTCACCACATTGAACATAAAGTCATCCTTGATATCATACCTAAAATGATATATATCTTTTGGGTATTTTAATATTCTAAGAGACTTTGACCATAAATCTTTTTTTGGCATCCATTTTTGTACTTATACATAATATATGCATATATATCATATACACATAGCTTAATATATAGTGTATGAAAATCATTTCCATATCCTACGTTTAACTTTTCCTTGTTTTGGCAGACTACATTCGATACCGTACCTTTCATTGTTAATTATAAAGTTAGCAATGAATTTAAAACAGAGAAAAATAATATGATTATGATTATGAAATAGTCAGCAGATATTATATAATCTCAAGAAACCCAGCATTAAATTGTCTTCATAGTAAGAAAGAGTAAGAAAGAAAGTAAGAAAGCACTGTTGCATGGAACTGGAGGTTTATTCAAGAATTTATATTTCCCTTTAGTCACACTGATATTGCCTTACTTGGTATCTGTGCATTAAAGATATTTTTGCAAGCAAACTGGACTGGTCCTGATGTTGTTATAGAAGATATGGGGGATCTCAAGGACATACTGCAGTCAAAGGTACATTAATACTCATGATCACATTTTAATAATTTAGAACATTTTTTAAGATAATTATTAGTTTTGTTATAATAGTCTAGTAAGGGAAGAAGTATGGACTTAAAATATTTTGAAATTTTAGTTTTCTATGAGAATTTGACTGCATGCAAGCAATTTAGATTTTTTTTTTACATTTTAATTTTCTAGAAACTTTGACCACGAATCTTTATTGGCGTTCATTTTGTATTTTAGGGAAGCTTCTTCAACAAATTTTGAAGACTAGGAATTGAAGTCTACATTTTGAATTTTGAAATTTTTTTAATGTATCACTTGAGGGTCATAAAAAATACCTACACCATGAATAAGTAAATTATTTTTTTAACATTAATTTGTCCCAATATGCATTAGAAATAAGGAAATTGAAACAGAGGAAGCGTTTTTTAATAATAGAATTAAAGAAAATATATTTTTCTACTACATTATTCCATTGCATAATGTTTCTTTAAACAGATCTTTTTTATTTTTATTGAAAGCTAATAAAACCCACAACCTTAAACATATATACTATTATGCTAAAGAGTATTTACTATACTGTAAATAACCTAATGAGTGCCGGGTCTCTCGCTGTGTATAATTCAACTATTGGAGAGACCATATGAGCAACAGGCTCTTATTACAGTGTTTTTGCTACATAGAAAAAAGGGCAATAATAACTGTATTTATGACAGAGCTCATGTTCTATGACAAAAAGAGAAGCGCACAAGACAAAATGACAGACATTTCTTAATTTAGTTAATAAAAGTTTCATACCATATTCAAAAGTAATTTACGGTATTCATAGTACTATATACTATATTTTACATATACATATGATACTTTATGCTATACACTATATATATGCTATATACTATACTATGTACTATATGCTGTATACTAGATACTATAATATATATAATATTATATAGATATAATTTTTGCTCAGTTTGACTGGCTACTTTTAATACTGCACTTCTTCAATACTGCACAATACTTTAATTGAGTGATTCCTTAACAATGGTATTATATCAACAATCTGTAGTCAAAATAAGAGGTTTGATTTTTGAGCATAGCTTCAGGCTACCAAGTCTAAAGCTATGCTCAAAAATTCCTCCTATGCAGTGATTACTTACTCTTATTTCGACCACAATCTTGAAATTTGTGCCTCACATTATTAATACAATACTCTTCTCTGGAGAAGTGTTGTTTGAGTATAGTGTTCAGCTTTTAAGCCTGTCCGGCAGTTATATTCAGGCTTGGCGAATATTAATTGAGATGATTATTTATTTATTGTGTTCAGGAGTTAAATAATCAAGCAGTCGTGCTACTTGAATCAAATGGTGAAGAAATCTACCAATTAGTATCACATCCTATTCTTTTACTTATTGCTAATGTAATATTGGTAAAATGTTTACCAATTCTCAATTTATTCACAACACTTTGTATCTGGTCTGTAAAGTGCATATCAACTCACTTTTCTGTGCTCGAAGAGACAGGGGATAGACAATTCAAAGCATTCAAAGATGTTTTACGTATGGGTTAGTATTTAAGGCTGTTTTC
The DNA here is from genome assembly GCA_032360805.1 of Neoturris breviconis. NCBI lineage: Eukaryota > Metazoa > Cnidaria > Hydrozoa > Anthoathecata > Pandeidae > Neoturris > Neoturris breviconis. The sequence continues at coordinate 10,881 of JAULBZ010003859.1, forward strand.
CACTTCAGAAAATTTTCTGCGAGACAGAAAGTGCGCACATGTAGAAAGAAATTATTATGTGATGTCTATAATTTCTTTCTACGCATGCGCATTTTCCGTTCCGTTTCCATTCTCGCGGAAAATTTTCTGAAGTGGAAAACGATCTTTATAGTAATTTTAAAGGAGAGTTTCTAGCATGAAGCTAAAGGTATCGCCAGATATTGTTACTATACATTTCACTGCAAAAGAGTTCTGATGTTTGAAAAATAAATTTTTGCAGTTGTTTCTGCTTAATTTTGTTGAATCTTTATTAACCCAGTGGTTAAAATAAGAGCAAATTATCAAAAATCAAAAAAGTCTATATTTTTCACTAGTTACTGTGTTTCAGGGGATAAAATAACTGGGGCCATTACTGTGAAGGAGAAATGTTCCAGAATATTTTCAGCCAAATTGGTAAAATATATTTGGAAAAGCTTTCCTCCACAGTGATGACCAGCAGTTATTTTAACTCCTGGGTTTTATATGCTAAACTATGATTGATAAAAAGATTGGCCTAATTGCATAGTAATACCTTCATAGAATATTGCTATAAATAATGTCTCAACAGTTTTGCAGTTGATTGGTTTCGTGAGAAATGTAAATACCATTCTATTATAAGATTTTTGAGTTGATCGTACTATTTTGAGATGATTCCCTATACAAATTTGTAATATTTCTATGTAACAATATATATCACATAAATTTTCATTTAGTTGAACTTGATCAGAATAAGATTTCAAGTTTACCAAAGTAAGTCTCTTGAATCTAGCAGCTCATTTGTAGCTCGTTTGCAGCTCGTTTGTAGCTCGTTTGCAGCTCATTTGCAGCTCGTTTGTAGAATAAAAGCTTCTTTTTTTAATTATATATTAGCCATTCATACGCACAATTTTGTATATATCTTAAAATGTTAAATTATTCCTTTGATTTTTCAGTGATGTTCAAGCAGAATTCTATCTTGATTGTTCACATGTATACTTGAAATTTTATGATTACAACAAAGTTGAGGTATAACTTTATCTCTTTTTTACATGAAGCATATGCAGTGGTTGTTATAACTGCCAGTCATCACTGGAGGAGAGATTTTTTGGCTAGTAAAATTGTAAAAAAACCTCTCATCCACAGTAATGATCGGAAGTTATTTAAATCCCTGATATGTATCATGTACTATATGTTTCATTCAGAAAAATAACTTTAAGTCTAAATATAACTGCCAGAATCATCTGTGGAGGGTAGTTTTTTTTTAGTATACATGTTTTCAGCTTCAATGCTAAAAACCGCTAAAAATCACTCCTCCACAGGTGTTGTCCAGAGTTTTATTCAGGATTGAAGTTTTGTAAACATGAGTTCCTGTGTGTAAACATAAGTTCATGGCATATTTTTTAATACAGCAGCCTTTGGAATAAAATCTTCAAGTAGAAGAGTACACCTAGCTAAATGTATGTTGGTGTGAATAATTAAATGGTGCCAACAAAATTCAACATCCTTAAATGTTATGATGTTGGATCCAACATGTTGGAACCATTTAATAGGGCTTATAAAATGTGTTTAGCTAGACTGACAAGAGTTACCATTCCAGTCTCTTTAAGATGGCGTTCTTCTGTATATGACTGCAATAACTTGAGATCAATTTTCAAGCCTGAAAATAGCTTTCCAACATCCGAGTGATTTTTACTACTCCACTGATGCTATCCAACAATTATTTTCAGGCTTGGTTTTCATTGTGAATCTTCTTCTTGTAGGAATGTCACCAAAAAGTAAGAGATTTATTGAAGATAGAAATATCACTGACATGTGAGTGTATTCAGTCATTCTATAAAACATTTGTGTGAACATATTGTTTCCCATGCTGGTATAGTAAAACTTGTTACAACACTACATTAGATGTTACTGATATATACTTTTTTCTTTTCAAACAGCTTCTTTGGGTAAAAGAACAAAATTTCAATACAAAGATCTTCCACAAATGAAATTAGATGTAAAAGCTGACAAGGAAAGAGGTATTGCTTTACTTTGTGATTCTTTATGTAATTTTGCAAGTAAAATTTAAAATTATAGGTTTTTAGCTTACCAAACAAAGTTTGGATGGGCTATCGCTATCACTTTGCGGCGGCGGCCCACTTTTCTTAATAAACCATGTTCCCGAAGGGCTAGCATTTTGAAATTCAATACTAGCATTCGTGGAAAAATTCTAGAAGGGCTTGCCAAAGATTTGGCGTGGTACCGCTGAAATTTGGTTATGGCATTCTACACAATATTATGAGACCGCTGGCCGAATTGTTTTCAATTTCGTCAACTCGAGACCGAGTATCGGCGAAAAAGGAATTTTTTCAAAAGTGGAGACCAAAATGATCAATTTAAGATTTTTGTTGTCTTATAAATTTTTTGAATTCTGTTTATTAGGGTTTGACCAAAGTCACATTTAAACTTTTGATTTCTGTGAGACTTTGACCACATTCACCAAAATAATCAATTCATGATTTTTGTTGACTTAAAAGTTTTGCATTTTTTCACTGTTTATAAGGATTTGACCAGAATTATATTTGGCAGCCATTTTGTTGTATTTTGGGGAAGCTCTTTTGAGATGATAAAAAGTATAAAAAATAGTTTTTAACTTTTCAAGAATTGAAGTCTCCATTTTGATTTTGGGAAGCTTCCTTCTTCAATTTTGAAATAAATATTAACTTGTATTAATGTGTATTCACTTTAGGGCCATTTAATTACCATCAGGAGTATAAATTTTTTGTAACATTATTAATGACTAATGGTTCGAGAAATATTACAAAATATTATGACAACACACAATTCACCAGAGGTAGAGTTTTTTAATAAAATAATTAATTGTATATTACTCTCAAATTAAATTAGAAATATAATGATACATATTTTAACAAAGGAAGGGTTTTTTCTAATAAAATAATTTGTTTTAATGAATATGTAATTTTCTATTTCATTATTCTATGTTTCTTTTTAATTTTAATAACATGTAATGACAACCACCTTTACTCTCCAACATGTAATTACTGCTACCATGTTTTTATTCATATCATGTTTAACTATATGTGTACTATACTTATCTTGAATGGTCCCACTGAACATAGCATTACAATAATATACTTTATAAAACTATGTTAACAGATGTTATAAAAGGGTCAAATAAGAGTATAAATACTGTGAAGGAGTAATTTAGGAGCATAGCTTCAGGTAATAAAGCCTGAAGTTATGCTCAGAAATTTCTTTTTCACAGTGTTTATACTCTTATAATCTGTTATGTATAGAAGAGTTCTGAGAGCACAAAAATAGTTTATCTACTTCCTGATCTTTTAAATATGTATAATATACACCTTCACAGATATTGTTTCAAACACGAGTATCACTAAGTTTCTTCTTGTGCGATTTGATTATGTTTATGAAACTCTTTTTTTAGTGGCACCTGTCAAATCTTCTGGTGAAACAACGAAGGATTTACCAACAGTAAGTTCCACTATTTTTGTAGATACGCAAATATGCATGGATAGTTTCCCTTAGTGTTGCCTATTGTTATGTGCCTGGACACGACACCTTATTGCTATTTATTCTAGATGACCTATAAAAACTGACATTATGTAATACTTTAAGTCCACAGTTCATGTAATGAAAAACAAGCTTTATTTACACTGATTCTTATTATTCAACTTTTGTATATTACGATCATTGTAACCGTGGATTTCCGCAAGGTAAAAAGTTTGTTGCGAAAGCCAAAATAAGACATTCCATTGATATAAATTGCAGATTAGCGACACAACCATTTACCTAGTTACTTTTACTTACCTAGTTAACCCTATTTGGACTGGGGGGGAGAGGGCTTTGCTCGCTCATTCACTTCAGCGTGCAGCTTTAAAAAATATTGTTAGAGAAATTGTAGCCACAGGAATATTAACAGTCAATTTTTAGGATGGATAGATGGACGAAGAAAGGAAGGAGACAGGATTCGTAAACCAAACAATCTCTGCCTTTAGCGAGATTGAATAGTTACAGAGCTATTTTCACTACAGAACTTTGTTCTCTTTCAATTCAGTTAATTTGCTTCCTTATTCAGGATGTGATATTAGATGATGATACATTACTTCCGCACATCAGATTTGTTGATTCAGAATGTGTAAAAAATATAGAAATGTCATCTATCGATCAAGCTTATGTTCTCGCTTCATGGTATGTAAATGCTTTTCTTTAGATCTCACCTCTTGGGGTTATAAGCCTGTCAGATCAGATTGAGATCTCATGGCATCAACAAGTAAAGTTGATTGTATCCTTTACTTCAAACCTTTTGTGTCGTCTATTCTAGCCCTAATATAACAGCCAGACATGACCTGTGGAGGAGTAATTTTGAGTCTAGTTTTGAGCTTTGAAGCTGAAAACTATGCTCATAGAACACTCATCCACGGGTGATGTTGGACAGTTATATTAAGGCTTGTCACTTTACAAGTCTCTTATATAAACTTGCCTTGCAATGATTTCTATCCTTTGTTTATTTGTTATTTTAGCTCTCACTATATGGGAACATGTAGTCACATTTGAGCATACCATATTTGAGCATAGACTTTATAGCTTTCAGCAATTTCTAGACTCATTCTTACATTACGTTCTTACAGCAGAAAATCAATATGACAATCTGCAAAGCATATTATTGTAGAATTTATTTTATTGCAGCATTTACTTGCAGAAAACCACACCACGGGATAAGTTATCTTATGAAGAAGTATTACCATTTGTTGACGTAAGTATAAATTGTGTATGAATAAAGTACTGGAGTTA
>JAULBZ010003860.1:0-15685 GCA_032360805.1 Neoturris breviconis
TAGAAAGTCCGAGTTAACATTAGGTTTTTTCGCTTAAGGGACCGAGAAAAATGGTACGACTTAGCGAATGTCCGAGTAATCCAGGGTCCGAGTTAACGGGATTGTACTGTATAAATAAAATAAAAGAGATCCATTCCCAGTTCTTTGTACAAAACATCGCATCGTCAAGAATTTGTTCAGGATGCGTTTTCCGCACTAGCACAGTCACACGCACTTGTGTTGTTCCTGTTATCTTAACAGAATAAGATAATTTATTTGTCAAAAGTAGCTCTAGCTCTCTAGCTAGTCTAGCTACAGTTAAAATTATACTGTTTAGGTATAGTTTAAACTTTAACCACAAAAGCAAAACTTTCATAATTTCTATTATGTTGTTGTAAAAACCTGGAAAGGATTGTTCCCATAAGTCATGTGATATACCGTTGTGAAGTTTGGTCTCTCTAGAATGCATCAAGCCATGTAGTTATTGACATTATTCGTTTTCATGATGTGTACTCACCGATGTTTCATTTACGGAAATAGCGGACCTTCCGAATCTAGCACAAAAATTACCAAAATTTTGAATATTTCAATTGGCTATATAACTTGAACTAAACTTACTCCCATTCCATGAAGTAAACTGTTCTGGAAAGCTGGAACCCTCCTAAAATACATGCACATATAAAACTTAGGGGCCATCGACAATCGATTTTCATATTTTTTAACGGCTTTAGGCCGTTAAGGCTTATACCCCCTCCCCTCCTCCCCCTTAACGGCCATAGAAAAAAATTATGTTAAGAACTTTCCGCTAAATTCATCTATATCGCAGCGCGACCAAGCAAACACGCTGCCCCGTCTAAGATTTCATCGGCGATTCGATTGTATTACCAAGACCAGATTTCTTAGCAAGATTCTTCGCGGTCTGCAAATTATCACGGTAGTGTTCTTGTAAGACATGTTCTGGTCTGAGGAGAGATATCTGGTCTGTAAATTTTCAAAATAGTGAAAACAAATATGGTAGATGCGAGCTGTTATCGATACCGGGGCGCGGAATGCTTTTTTTGCCGTTAAAAATTTGAAAAAAAGTACTAAAATCTCTCTAAACACATTACATCTTTTTGTATTCATTTTTTAGTGAAAAATAACAAATAAACAGCTTGCGTTACCATATTTGTTTTCATTATTTCTAATAATTTGCAGACTGCAAAGAATCTTACTAAGAAATCAGATCTTAGTAATACAATCCAAATTGTTAATGAAATCCTTACGGGGCCAGCCTGACAGCGTGTTTGCTATTGTTGCGATGCGATAGCGAAAAGTTCTTCTTATAAACGTTTTCTTTGGCCGTTAAGGGCTAAACTCTAGGCAGCCTTTTCCAAGGTGGTAGCGCTTCTTCATAGCACTTGTGCAAATCATTTCTAGACTTATCTGTGGTCTTTTCAATTTTTTTGTATTTTTGCATAGGAATGGATATACTAACAGGTAGGAGAGGTGGGATCTATTACTAAAGCGTCCTTAAGGATGCCAATTTTGAACTAAGTCGTCTGAATATATTTTTAAAACTAAAATCGGGAGAAATTGTATTGGACCATTTGTAAAACAGTCATGTCCCCTTATCCATGGCAGTTTGAGTATGGATGTACGAGTATGAACCTTTTAGAAAATAAAATAAAAAATCAATCTCGTTCCCACTTCGCGAATATCTACCGTATTTTTGAATGGGCGTACTGTGCCTTAGTACTTCGTATGAATGTAAACCTACTACTGGAAAATCACTATGACGTCATCATAAAACTGCCATTACAATTCTATGAAAAAGGTACAATTCTGTGAAAAAGGGATAGCTGTGTAGCCTCTTGCACATCAGATTACACTGACCTCATACTAGGTGACCACTAAGCGTATCCAAAGGTAATGTTTTGAGTACGATAGTCATGGTAGTTTACCTGCTTAGTCTGCCCATTTTTTAAGAAGCGGGAATTTTATTAAAGTTAAATTTGAGTTCTAGTAAAAATTGTCTTCGTTTTTATGTAGGCTTAAGTAGTTCGATTCCATCTGATTTCTCTGCTAGAAATGACAGTTTGTTTATACCACAGAATGGAATTATTTTTATAAGTGTTTGGTGTGTTTCAATGTATTAACATATTAGAAGGATAGCTTTTTGATTTGCGGAGATTGTTTTTACTTTTGTGTAGGAGTTAGGCAGTTTGATAATGTCTTATTTGTCTCTCTCTGCAAGAAATCAACTATTTGTTCTTAGTCCAGATTAGTTATATGGGTATATAAGTCACTTTCTATATTTTCCCTATATTTGTTCCTATGTTTTACTTCCTCTTCCCTGGAAAGCCTGTGTATAGGCTATAAGCTAAATAGCTATTTTACATGAAAGTTTATTGTATGTTTACTTGATAAATACTTTTTCTTTTATTAGTTTAATCTAACTGAGTTTTTGCCACAGATTAACGGCCACCTTGCACCTCCCTCTTTAACGACCAATTAGCTATTAAGCGGGGCGAGACCTAATTGTCGACGGTCACTTAGACTTTATAAGTCAAGATTTTTCATCAATTTTATGGGCAATACTGCACCACACACAATTGCTCCTCAAATAAGGAATGCTTATTTCAAAACAATTAGCTTTTGGCTTTAGTTCTATTGGTGTTCTGGTCTTCGTATAATTCCTTAAACACATGGGCTGCCTATCATGTGTTGGGTTGAACGTTTTGCTATTATGTAAAGTACAGTTTGTTATCCAAATAACCTAAGCAACTATCATTTGGTTTATTTGCAGATATGTTCCAAGTCAAGCAGATGCAGCTGTATATCTTGCTCTTGCATCAGCTCCCGACTCATCACATGCTCATGCATTAAGATGGTACAACCATCTTAAATCATACTCTTCAGAAGCACAAGAAAGGTGAGTAGGGTCTGTAGTCATTAAAATAGAAGCAAATATCAAATCACTGGAGGAGTGATTTTTGAACATAGTTTCGGACTTTATATCATGAGCCTACGATCAAAATTACTCCTCACAGTGATTATTATAGAATTTATCTCTGGGTCTGAGTCTGTTTGATTCCAAACTACTGTTGTTATTTCAAAAAGCAATTAACACTTTCATTAATTGTTAGCATTTCTATTCAGTAAATATAAGGGGTTTTTTTCAGCTTCCCTGGAGAAAAGAAAGCAGCAAGTGAATATGGACCTCGAGGAAATGATCAAGCAAAGAAAGACGACGACGATGATGATGAGATTGATTTGTTTGGGTCTGATGATGACGAGGAAGAAGAGGAGGTTATAATTTTTTTAACAGTGTTAGAAATAAGAGCAAATAATCACTGCGGAGGAGGGATTTTTGGGCTTCAAAATAAGAAGGTGCTGATATAGCATAAAATAATCAAAGAGGAGTCAACATATTTGTACCTGGGCACATATCTTGCTACTTATGCTCGATCGTTATGTTCAACACCATGGTATTCAGCTTCGCTCAGTGGAAAATGACATTAAGAATTAATTTTATTTGTTCTTATTTTTAAATGGCATCACTATCACTGCCGAGGAGCGATTTTGGAGCATTGCTTCAGGCTATGATATGAAATTTCACTGCTATCCTCCGCAGTGGTTTTATGTAATTCTGTCTTAGTAAAGGTGTTACAATTGCTTACTTGACCTGAAACTTTATCAACTTGATAAGGACATAAAATCCTGATGCTATGTAAAATTTTGATGTTTATTCTTGATAAGAAATTTCACTACTCTCCCCCACTCACAATGACTTAACATAATTTTACCTTGATACTGGTATTCTAATTGTTGATTTGACCTGAAACTTTATCAACTTAAGGACATGAAATCCTAATGTCGTGTAAAATTACTCTACTCTGCAGTGACCTGACATAATTTTACCTTGAAAAAGATGTTCCAATTGTTTCTTTGAACTAAAACTTTACCATCTTATAAAGACATATTTCAAACACTGACGTATAATGTGTGTATGTAAATCATATTTATGTGCTTAGGTTTAACTTTCATTTGGTTTGGTGGGCTACTTTCAATACCGTACCTTTGATTTAAGATTTTCTAAAATACACTCTGGATTATCAAAAAAGTGTTATTTTTCTACTATTTTTACTTGTCAAATGGCTCCAATTGCAATAACAAATTCTACAACATCTTAAAACTTTTGAGCTCCAAATAGCAATAATAAATTCTGCAATTTTTTCTTCTGCAAGAATTTTCTCCACTCTAAGTACCAAGAAATGAGTGTACCCAATGCCAACCAATGTTTTCTTTATTCTTCCTTCTTGGTCTATGTTGGCTTTGTAACAATCTGAATAGCAATGTTTAGCATAAATCTCTGTTTTTAGCGGCCATGTTGATGATTGGTTTCTGATTTTAAATATATCACGTTTTCAAATAGCAGTTGTTCGGGTATTTAAAGGGGATTTCGGGTTTTTGAGCTAAACTGGAATCATTCAAAGATATATAGATACCGAATAGGAACTGGGACTTCATATTGTTAATCAAAACGATTATAATGCTTACTGGGGTCGATTTTTATTTTTTGGCAGCCATCTTGTTTGTGAATCAAAACATTGACAAAGGTAATATACCAAAGTCAACATAGTTGTGACACAGATCATGGGTAAATTAATGCAGATTGGCTAGGGGGAATATATATTCATTGAATTAGCTTTCTGAAAATGTGAAACTACAAACTGGTGTTGTTATTACATTAATTATGATGTCATTTTCAAAGGGTAGAAAACTCACAGTGGTACCAACTTAACTTGCCTTTATAAGCTATAATTTCGTTCGATTTTGAGTTACGGAAAAATACTTTAAGTTAAAGAAAGTAATATTCCAACAAAATTATGCTTTAATATACGTCCTCGCTTGAAAAGATACTTATAATATCATTTGCACCTTTCAAAATAAGCCAAAATGTATTCATTCCAGCTAAACTATTCTTTTTCCGCTGCAATGTTTCTGTAGGGGCATCTTTTTCCATACCACTTGAAAAATCTAAACCGCTTTCATTTTAAGTATCTCAGCGACTTTTTGAGAAGATAGCGTTTTATATCAATTTGAGAAACAAATCAAGGAAACTGAACTGAAAGCAATAAAATAATCAAACTTTTAGTGTAATTGAGAAGTTTTTTGCTCAATTTTCAATTGGGAAGATGACTGATAACGTCATCTCTAAGGGCTGGCTAACACCCTGGTTAAATTATTTGCACAGACCTCCAAGCAGTGCGAAACATTTAACTGGAAATGGAGGTCGAGAAGCTGCTTGATCATTAAACTTTTTGAGCTATGCTTGGTGCAAACGAATACTATTTTCGTATATCATTTCTTATAAACATTCTTCCGCTGAACTTTAAGTTTTTCACTCTAGATTCCCTTAAGAGCTAAGTGCTCACCTTTAGTGTGTATGTTAAGATTGGACTCAAAAAGGTTAGTTCTCACTTAGCTCTTAACAGCTGTAGGTGAACAACTCTTTGGTACAGTATTGTGATCAGCAAGCATCGTTTAAAAGTATGATGATCATTCTTTCAGACAGAAGAAGAAAAGAAGAAAAAGGAAGAAAGAGTTGCTGCATATTATCTAAAGAAAGGAAAGAGTGAGTTAAATCCTTAAAACTCTCCATTACAATATTTATAAAATAAAGTTCTTATTGTACCTTGTAATGTCTTCTCTGTTCAAGACTTCTGTAGTTTTTTGTTTGTAAATATATGTTTATTTTATTTCTACAGAAGCTGCTGTCGTTGCAAAATCTTCGCTACTCCTCGATGTCAAACCTTGGGATGATGAGACAGGTTTGTTTTCATTAATTGTCGTAATTTATTGTTATACTCTGCATTGTTTCAAATAAAAACAAAATAATCACTGGTGGCGGAATGTTTGAGCACTGCTCCAGGCTTTATAGACTTCTAGCTGCAGAGAGAAGTACTGAGTCTTCTACAATCTTGCATTGGTTCTTCTGTTGATATAGTGCTTAAAATTAGAACAAATAATTGCTGTGGAGGAAATAATTTTGGAATATAAAGTTTGAAGCAATAATAAACAAGCGCTCCTCTGCAGTGGTTAATTCTTACTTTAAGCACTGTTGATAAAATGCTAATTCAATTTTTCCTTAACAAGAAGCAACTACATCACCGTGTGATTTTTTATAATTACTTCAGGCATTGTGCCTTCCAGAGAGCTTATATGCTCTTAGTTCGAACACTGCGTTCATTTGTGTTTGAAATTGATTTATTTGTTTGTTGTTGTTTATATTTTGTTCTTAAATTTAGACATGACAAAATTAGAACATTGTGTTCGAACTGTTGCATGTGATGGTCTTTTGTGGGGTCAAGGTAAGAGCATTATATTTAACCTTTTCGATTTCATCTGTTGAAAAAATAATACATAACAATATCATATTTAATGGAAATTATTTTCTTTCTGGATCGGTGGTTGAAATAAGAACAAATAATCACTGGAGAGAAATTATTTTTTAGCATTGCTTCTCAAAACTTCTGCCTCAGTTACTTTTATTTCGAACACTGGCATTTTAAAATTAATAACACCATTCCAATGATTATAAATCTACACACAACTTATGAATCCATATGAAATCATTCTGCAAATATGAGGATAATGTGTTAACCATCCAGGCTAAAGACCATTTTCCACTTCAGAATATATTCGACGGAACAGAATATGCGCACACTAGAAAGAAATTAAGACATTCCATTGGTAGAAATTGAAATCGTGTGATGTATATAATTCCTTTCTATGCGTGCGCATTTCCCGTTTCTTGTGAAATTTCTGAAGTGGAAAATGGCCTTTGCATTTATTCTCATGGTTGGGAAGGAGGAATTAAATATAAGATATACATCATAGAAACTCAAAATTATTTTATTGCAATAAGAACAAATGATTACTGGGAAGAGTAATTTTTAAGCCTTGCTGTAGGCTTTGTAGCCTGGAGTTACTCTAAATCACTCCTCCACAGTGATAATTTGCTCTTATTTCCAGCACCATCATTGAAAGGGTGTAACTAGGAAGCCTGGATATAAATGTCTGATGTTGCCTGTGGAGGAGTCTTTTTGTATAGTTTCTACACTAAGACTGAAAACTATACTAAAAAACAACACTCCTCCACAGGTGATGACCAGTTATATTCAGGCTACTTACACTACTTGTACACGCTACGATTAATCGGGCCAAATTTGGCTACCATCATAAAAAATCTGCACCCTTTCTACAGATTTTTAATTTATTTTTCTGATTTTCTCTAATTGATTCCGATGATTATTCCTTCACACAAAATATGAATGTTTATAAAATCATTCTGCAAATATGAGGAGTCCACTACTTGATGAAAAATACAGAAATTAGATCGGATTGATTTAACAAATTGATATCTGGAATTTCAAAACAAGCAATCAAAATCCATGGAAATATGTTTACTTGTTTTGAATTAATATCGTAAAATCCTGTATAGGCACTGGTAATATATTACATGGACTTTTCAATAGACTTGTAACTTGAAACCAGAAAGCTTTGGATTGAACTTAAATTATTTAAATTAATAATTTAGTTCTTGAGTTAAAGTAGTTTCGAATTATAACAGCAAGTTATTTTTGCCTATATTTGGATACAAAGAGGGTTTGTTTTTATCCCACCAGCGACGGACTTACTTTTTATTACCTTGGAAGCAAGTATCGGTCAAAAGTGGTAATGTGTTTTTTAAAATTTTGATTTGTGAGTGTGTCTTAGTGATAGGAATAAATTTATATTCGTATTTCTTTAAGGCTTTGATGGCATTTATATGTTGGAAAAGACTAAACTTATGCTGTGTCTTTTTCATGATCACATCTTGTAATAAGAAATTGAGGTTTTCAAACTGATTTCGATGATTATTCCTTCACACACATTATATGAATGTTTATGAAATCATTCTGCAAATATGAGGAGTCGTAAAAAATTTCCTGCCTTCAGCTGTTTTTTTCTCATTTGTTCGTAGCCAGTGTGAACATTGTAATTTGCTTACACCAGTATATGAAGCCATTATATTGTGAGGAAAGAATTGTTTGACCTCGTGGAGGATATAGATTTATACACTGTTTTGTGGTTTAGTATTTATGTGGAGGTTAAAATACTGCCAGTCGATCATCACTGTGGAGAAGGGAATTTTCAGAATATTTTCAGGCAAATTAGCTGAAAATGTTTTTAAAATTCTTTTCTCAACAGTGATGACAGGCTGTTGTTTTATGTACAGATTCTAGTTATGACACAAAATATTATTTTTTTACAGCAAAATTAGTTCCAGTCGGTTATGGAATTCGAAAACTTCAAATCAATTGCGTTATCGAAGATGACAAGGTAATTAATATTCATTATATAAATCTTTTTTAACTGACGTTGTTCTGACGTCTTTACTGCTTACTTAAAACAAGTTTTCTTCACATTGGGTAAGGAGGAGATAAAGTCAACAAATCAACAGATTTCTAAAACACGTTTGTTTTTTTTAGGTGAGTACTGATTTTCTTGAAGAAGAAATTACGAAATTCGAGGATTACATACAATCAATGGATGTTGCTGCATTCAACAAAATCTGAAATCTTATACTGAAAAAATAGTCTTTAATGTTATTGTTACACACATTGTTTTTCTTTTGTTCTTTTTCCATTTTTCTTTTTTACACGTATTTTATCTTGTAAGTACATCGTTTATAAGAATATTGGGGGAAAAAAGTGCTGAGAACAATTCAGACTGATAATTTGGAAATATAAGGCAAACCAGGCTAAAAGTATTTTCAATTTTAGATTTTTTTTTGGTCGATAATCGACGAGCAAATCTAGCGAGTGCGTGCCTAGGCCCACCCCTTGTCATAAAAAAAGCGCTGACTGTCAAAATGTTTACGTTTTATGGTGGATAAACTTTCGCGAAATCATGTAGCGTGGGCGTCATAAGATATATCTTAAGATATAACTTTTTGAATGATAAATTTTGCTTTTTTCGCAAAATAAACTTTTGCGAATTTGCCTAAAATTCGCAAAAATGGAATTCTGATAACCCTGGTAACTTTTATTCGAGCGAACTTTTTAGATGAGAACGGTAAAAGACTGCTAATTAATTTTACAACATTTGTATCAATACACCTACTACAATAAGCACTGCTATATTTTACTGTGCCTTGGAACGTCGTTCGTCGAGTGATAACTATTCCGGGAGATATTAATAGTGTTCACCGCCAAATGTGAGTTGCACTTTTGTGCCTGTTTTCGATGAAAGAAAACTGTGAAGATGATAACCTCTGACTGTCATTTTCTTCCGTGCTGTTGTTTCTTCCAATGCTGTTGTTGCGATGTTTGCAAACTTTGTCCGGTTGATGCGGAGTTGCATAAAACAGAAAATACAATATATTAATGCTATTACCTATAATTGCCAAGAGATTTTTTATCACATCCTCCGGTTTTTAAAACAATCGGGGAAATCGGGATATTTAGGCCATAAAGATTTCCAGAAAGAATTTAAATCATTATGATACGAGTCTATGGTCCAAATTTGAAAAGTCAAGAAGCCTGGGAACGAGATTGGCTTATTTTCATTGATTTTTGACATAAAATGCGATTAAAAACGTTCTAGACGTTCTGTTTTCGGACATTTGGAGCTAATCAATGCCTTCATAACAGACTTTACGGGTTTTACAAAATTCGAACATAAGAGGGTTAAACAATCCCGAAAACCCGAGTAAAATCCCGAAATTTAAAAAACGGGGAAAACGAAATGGTCATCATGTGACAAAAATTTACCAAATGATTCCCATCACCATAAGTAGTAATTAGACAAAATTACAAGTTTCAATTCCGCAACTTAAGTTATCAAGTATTTGCGTTTGAAGAAAAAATGCAATTTAATTTACTAACAGAAATTTGGCTCTATATGGTTTTAGAATATAGCCTTTATATCAAACTTCTTCATTAGGTATAGCTTAGAAATTTGGCCAAAAAACGTAAAATTTCAAGTTGATTGTGCTAGTCAAAAGTGCTTGTCAAAGTTGAAATTCCGAATTTTTGCACAAATTTTTCCTTCTTACCAAATATTTCTGACCATGATTGTAATTTTGAAGAATAAATTTTATTGGTATACTGACCAAATCGGCGACCGATTACAAGGAATTTGGAAGCGTGGAATACAACAATGTTGTGTATACAAGCCCTGGTTGCGGTAGTTTTTTTATTTACTCTATTCCCTAAACAAATAATTAATGGTATCGTAAAGCGGTACTTTAAACCCCGGTACGACAGACAGAATTTTTGATCCGACGAAGCAAACAGCTTTGTCGCTAAAAATCAGAAATCTAAAAAATGAAGAAAAACTAGCAGAATTTTTTTTTTTTCTCGGTCAGGTTTTTAATTCTTGTCTCTAAAATCAAGGAGGAAAAATGTTCTTTCAGGCGGTGGTTCTCAGACCGTGGTGGATTTCCCCAACACCGTTGATGTTAGGTAATATAAAACAAATACAACAAAACAGTTTGTATATGAACACTATTAAAATATTCATCATCGATATTTGCTTTGTAGGAGAGTAGGCAAACAGAAGACAAAATATTCAGTACAATTGGCGAAAATATATATTTGATAAAACTTCATGAAAAATTCTCGCGAGTTTATTTTTCTTTAGCCTGAGTTCCAGTCCCAAACTACAACAAGTAGTTTCGTAGTTTGGGACTGGAATTCAGGTTAATCTTTCCTATGCATGCCAAAATTAGCTTTTAGCGCACCAACTCTGCTCGAGCAATTCGTTTTTCGTGCAATGTGCGAAAGCATTTCATGAAATAAGGTTTCCCATAAAACTCTGGGAACGAGGTTGAGGTATTTCAGATTACATATTATTAGCAGTAATTTTTGTGTATCTGTTTAAATTACCTTGCAACTTCGTTCCCAGGGCTTCTTTTCTCTTGACGTCTTGCTCTGTTTATACGAAACTCTGGGGAGGAGAACAGTTATATGATACTATAAAATCTATATATAATCTATAAAATATATATAATCTGTTTATTTTATTCCCAGTGGGCAAAAACTTGTTCAAAGTCCGCAGTAAAGATGCTAGAACAGCGTTTTTAACGCTGTTCTAGCGTCTTTACTGCATACTTTGAACAAGTTTTTGTCCACTGAGTTATGTCTTGTGTGTAAAACATCGTATGTAAATCATATATTATAACAAGAGAGTTTCCTTCCTTGATTATAACTCGTTTTTGAATATTTAATTGATATTTAATTGATACGTAGTTCTTGATTCGGAGTTGTTCACTTGCAAAGAAAATATGAAGTTACTTATCCTCTCGGCGGTTATTTCATTTGTTCTATTAACTACCATCAAATGTCAAGGTAAGTTTAGTATTTCAACAAAGCTCGTGCTAAGTGCCTTTTGACTTTTTTTAATTTTTGGGGTCGAGCTTGCATAAATTATGCATTGTCCTCCATCAGAATACATTGAAAACTCCAATTTTAACGGACATTCCAAATTAACGGGGTACCTCTAATTAACAAACAGTTGGCCTTAATGAATCCTTTTAGGGAACTCCCCAACAACGGACCTTAATTAGCAGACAACTTTAACTGTAGCGGGCAAACATTTCTACGCGAAATCAACATTTGTTCAAAGTCAGCAAAATAACGTAAAAGCAAAGTTCACAGAACAAGTTATACAGCTAACGCCTCGTTTTCATGCACTTGTGAATAGGTCTATTAACGGACAGAGGCTGAAATTTGAATAAAAGATAAAATGAGTACATATGCACCATAGATCACCAACGTGCAAGAAAATCAACTCTCGAAGCTTCCCCTGCCGTCCATCTTTATTTCAAAATCAAAACAAATGTTTTGCTAGGAATTGTGTGAAGTTATAGAGCGATTAGAGCAATTTTGGGCAGAGATCTAAACTTTAAAATGATTCAACCTCGTTCCCAGGGCTTCTTGCCATTTTGAACACGGAGGAGCCGCTCTTCCGTGTTCGAAAAGGCAAGAAGCCCTGGGGACGAGGTTGTAAAATGATTATTTATTTATTTATTTCTCAGTACAACAAAAAGCATAGAAACTACTTTAGCTATAAAAGGCGTTGGGGAAATCCACCATTCCACCGTTTGTACCACCGTCTACCGTCACGGAAATAACTCCAGTGTTTGTTTACATTCTATTTTTGAAAAGCAAATCCGATAAACAAGTCACACATTTTATCTAACATGGTCACAATATAGAGCGGACCGAATATATACTAAAGAAACGCGTTAAAAATGTAAACAAACTGAAACTTGTAGTTTTTGTCCACTGTTTCCTAGCATGATGTTCCTAGTATTATGAATAAAAATAAAAAAACTTTGTAAAAGCTGAGTTTAACGACGGAATGGAGGAGAGAGAATTCTTTAGGCCTCCATATCGAGTGGATTTAGTATCCCTCCATCTTTTCTGGGACGATACTGACTTTGAAAAAGCATAGTTACAAGTCTTGTGACTATGGAAAACAAAATATTTGCTTATCGCAACCGTAATGCTTCGATTAAACGCCGGGGGCGTTCATTAAATATTTTCATTTGCAGAGGGGGCGTTTAATCGAGAGGGCGTTTAAAAGAAAGGGGCGTTTATTGAAAAATAGACGTTACTAAATGCTACTAGTAATCTTAGACTTTCTTAAAATATTAGACACACGATATTTTTTTGTCAAACATTTAAAATTTGCCGTAGACATATTTATATATTCGATGTGTAAACAAGTGAATTTTTTTGTAAAATAGGAATAAAATGCGCGCTATGGTCAGTATCGTTTCGAACATTTTATTTCTTCGACAATGTTTACAAAATGGCGGTCGTTCGTGGTCGTCTTGCTGATCGTGCTGGATGTTTTTTGTAACTGGGTGTTATAAATATAAAGAAAACTCTATTGAAAATGTCGAAACAGATAATATTAGTGTTGGTGAATACCTCGATAATGTTTTTAAAAACGAATATTTTGTTGTCACAAAGAATCGAGAAGAAACGTAGGAGATACTGACTCCTGTCTGAGGTTTTCCTTGTCTTTTCAGTTATTTATCTTGCAGAAAATTGTGACTTTATTTACATTGCTAAAGTAACTCCAGTGTATATTAGATATTTTGCAACAGAAATTGGAAGCAGGTGTGATTGTTTATGTGGATTTAAAAGCATTTCCAAGGGGCAAAATTTCCCTTCTCGTTCTATGACAACAAGCTAAATAAAATGGGTGACATTTAAATCGACCACTGGGAGATTGCTCCTTTAAGGACCAAATTTTTTAAATATAAATATATATATAAATATTTTGCAGACCAAAATTAATTGTTTTTGATTGTTTTTCTTTTCTTGAAAAGGTTTTTTTTTCTTTTTTTCTTCATTGTCTTTGACTCCCTATGACATTACTTAAAGGGTCTATTCCAATCTATATCCCAAAGCTTCTTCTCTCTTGACATCTAAATCTGTAAGAACGAGAGAGAAAGAATTTATTCAGTTAAAAAGAGAGAAGAAGCTCTGGGAGCGAGGTTGGTTTTCGTTAAATAAAACTTTCAATGCTTGTTCTTTATGACAGTAAAATTATGCATTAAAGCATATTCAAAATGACCCCCTTTGACGTCACGAAAATAGAAATTCGCGGTTCAGCTAGAAAGGTCTGTATTTGAGACTTAAATTGTTCCTTATGATAGAATGTCGACAATTATTTTAAAAAACCCTGGAAATGTGGTAGCTATGGGAAACTGCAATCAGAATTTCAGAAGTAAGGATGTAAAGCTAAAGTTGTTATACAATGATATGCTGACAAAGTCAAGTGACAAGAAGACATTCCATTGGTAGAAATCAACATCACACATGGTGTGAGGTCAATATCTACCAATGGAATGTCTTTTTTGGCTTTCGCGGCGAATTTTTCAACTCGTGTGAAAATTAAGCTTAAAGAGGACTTTTGTCATCTTGATGTATATTCATATTCCTCCGCAGAGCCTTACGCGCGCCCGCAAATTAAAGCGCGCACCCAAAAAAAAACAATCATTAGCGGTGGAGCGCTCAAAGATCAAATAATGCAAAAATTGACAACGGTGGAGTGCCTTTTTAAGGCTCGGGTGCTGCCCCTGCCCCTGTCTCCTCCTTTGCCCTTCCGTGCGCCCAGCCTCTGTGGGGAATAAAAACACGAAACAAATTTAGAGTTATTTTTACAAATTTACAGATTGTGAAAGTATTGTTGACGATTAAAGAAATCTCTAAGCAAACGAATAATTTATTTTAACACTCTGTTAAAACGATCATGTTTAACCAAGGAAGAATTACTAAGTTTATACGTCTTTTAATCCAAAGAGGACTAGCCTGAGCTTTTTTAATCCAAAGAGAACTAGCCTGAGCTCCAGTCCCAAACTATAACAAGTATTATTAATTCTTTTTATGCACTAAAGTCTCTGCAAAGAAGAGTGCTCCAACATGCCTATAATCTGGAATAAAAAATACATGAATGGAGTGATATCCCATTGGGAACAACGTAGCTGCAGTAAAGACGCTAAACGTCATGCGACGTTGTTCTAGCGTCTTTGACTGTTTTATATTTTTTTATTTATTCATAACACAAAATTACAAAATATATAGACATTGAGATGAAATTTTTGTAGAGTTATAGTCTATCACAAAAGGAACAAAATGGTACCAAATATTTTCTGCTGAAGTCAGCGTTTTTTAGATGACGTCATCACAATTAATTTTAAATCGCTCATTTTCTTTAAAAACTGTACTTTCTTAGAATGTTGATTAAAATAGTTCTACAACCCAGCCGGCAAAAACCTGTTCAAAGTCAAAAAAAATAACGTTAGAACAACGTTCTGTGAACGTTGTTCTGACGTTATTTTGCTGACTTTGAACAGGTTTTGGGGGAAAGCTTTTTTCATTCTATTTGCAATTGTGGGTAGGTATTTAAATGTTCTTTCAAATACTTTCTGCGTTTTAGTGAAATTGTTGGAAAATACCAACATTTTAATCCGAAAGTCCGAAAAAAATCTTTAAAATTTTAAAAAATCGGAAAAATCGGAGAAACGAGTTAGTCACATAACCAAACTTATTAGAATTATTTATTTTGTGATTTTAATTAACTTCGCCAGGTTTCGTAACATTACCGTTACTTTAACACAGGTAATGGTAAAATAATGATATCGATTATTTACATAGGATTTCCCACTTGAAAATAGGTAGTTTCAGGTTATGACCCATAGTTTTTTGATCTACTGGAAGTATGATGTTCAAATTTAGTCAGTATGTGTCCAATATATTTATATTAACATCAGGTAAGTTTCAGCGTAATGGCTTTCGTGGTTCGGAAGTTACTTTTAAAAATGTGGTAGAGGAGGGGGCGGAATCCGCTCTCCCACCATATATAGGGTTAAAGATCTGACACAGATACTATTAAATCAATTATGTTGTCAAGGAGAGCTTACTGAATACATGTGAAAAAAGGACAGCGCTAGAGATAGTGTAGTAGATTTTCTGAACTGCAACTACAAAGTGGATTTAGCGTATCAAGAAAATTAAGTCGAAACTTGTGCTCCCTGAGATGACTTAAAGGTACACAATCACCTTTTTTAGTCAAATTTTCAATTTTTATGTCAAATGGATAAGTGACACACACTGAACATACTCAGAAAATTTCAGAGTCTAAAAATGTCAAGAAG
>JAULBZ010003861.1:0-15684 GCA_032360805.1 Neoturris breviconis
ATTTTCAGCCAACTTGGCTGAAAATATTCTGAAAATCTCTCCTCCACAGTGATGACCGGCTGTTATTTCGAGCCCTGCTAAGTCATATATGCAGTATGATACAGTGCACCGCATTATATACTGCTGAAGCTACGCTTAAATATCCCTCCTCTGTTATGATTTGCACTTATTTCAAGCATAAATTTTACTATAAATGTTAGATTTTTTCGAATACTGTATTGACTAAAAAATAGTTGTCGTGACAAACTGCATGTTGTCAATAAGAATGGATTTGTGGTAAATTTGATTGGTTTATTCTTTTACAATATATTTTTAATTGATCGTTTCCACTTCAAACAACAACTATTTCAAACATAATTTAAAATATAATGAATGTTATTTAATGTAAACAAAAGAAACTCATTATCTCACATATTAAAAAAACGATTCATTCATTCTACATGATTTTGTAAAAGTTTCATGCAGACTGCAAAGAAATCTGAATATGTTTATTTTTAGTGGTTAACCCATGATTTTTATGGATTAGATTCGCTAAATAGATGGAAAATAAAAATTATTTGGAAAAGTTTCTATACTGTATAGAATGACATGTTGTTGATGTGTGTGTGTGTAAATACTTGAAAATACTTATTATTAAATTTATAAATCTCAGTTATGGTTAAATCAACCAAAATTGACAAAATTCAACAAAAATGAATCTGTACCGAAGTGTGTTAGGTCAATGAGCTTGCAATAGATTGGTTTCTTCCGTATGAAGAAACCAATCCATTGCAAGATCATTGACTTGAGTACTCTCCTCTGTAGTGATAACTGACAGTTATTTTAACCTCTGTTTTCATAAGTTTATTCATTCATATTTCATGAGATATCCTCCTCCACAGGTGTTGTCTGATAGTTCTTTTGAGTCTTGATATTTATAGTCTGTTCTCACATGTAATCAATAAGATATTTTGATGCTATACTGAGCAGCTAGAAATATCATTTTCGAAAAAAAAAAAAAATCTAAATTCATGATGAAATTCGCCTTTGAAGCCATCAGGCTGTAAATTAGTCTCAAAAGATGCCCCTCCTGGTATTCCAAACTTCCAAATAACATTATCGTGGAGGCGTGTTTTTGAGCACAAATTTCATATTTGTATCTGAAAACTTTACTAGAAAAACCACTCCTCCACATGTGATGATTGGTAGTTATTTTAAAGCTTGGCATTCTACTACAATGTAGTCTACACTGTCTGTACAGTAACCACAACTTATATGCTTTTGAAGTATGAGGCTAATAGACATATACTGTGTATAATTTTTCATTTAAAATTTATATAGAATAAAAACAAAAAATGACTACCTACACAGGCTTAAACCAAGGTGTTCTTGACAAATATATGGATCTAGACACTGGTGGAATGATCCAAGCTAATTATATCTGGATCGATGGATCTGGTGAAACAATGCGTTCAAAAACGAGAACACTAGACTGGGATCCTCAAACACCTGATCAATTACCAATCTGGAATTTTGATGGGTCATCTACTGGTCAAGCATCAGGTCATAACAGTGACGTATATCTTCATCCTGTTGCTATATTCCCTGATCCATTCAGACGAGGAAAACATAAGTTAATCCTTTGTGAAACATATTCACATGACCACAAACCAACCACTTCAAATAAACGAAAGACTTGCAAAGTTGTTATGGATAAAGCTAAAGTAAGGACTTTTGTTAGGAAAAACAGCGAATACTCACTGTAGGGAAAGGATCGTTTACCATTACTTTTCAAACACTGAAACCTTGAGGCTGAAATAATGCTAAAATTAGAAAGGTTTAACTGTTCAATCAAATTTATAAAGGTTTTTCAAAAGTTTACTAAAACAGTGCTTTTTTGTTTGCATGATATATTAACTTCGAAAATATTCAGTGGATAAATTTTAAGGGCTAATACTTTGGTGCAAATATTTTCAGCAGTGTTTGTGGAACTTCAGTGGAGTTCAAGATCAATATTTTATGATGTTTCCCCCCCCCCTCCCCCCTAAAATATTATATTTCAAATATTTTCTCCATTTACCTTCATTTATCCAGTACATAAATGCTAATTACAGAGTTCGAATTATGGAACTCAAATTGCTTTGCAAAAGTTGTTTAATCTTTTGAAAGCAATGAAAATTTTTGCGAAGCTGAACAATAACAGAAAAATGGTTAGCGATACTGGAAAAATGTTTTTCAAAATGCGAAATGTGACCCCTTAATGTGCACCCTGAATTAGTTGACTGCTATTTGACATCCTGATTTCTGATATTTTCAAAAATGTTTTAATTACAGCATTTCTAGGCATTAGCCGAGTAATTTGTTGCCCCTGTATTAAAACGATTATTTAAAATTACAAGAGGAAAAAGTTTGGCATGAAAATGTTTAGCAGAATTGTTATTTCGGTGGATTAGAGTTGTTGGCAAACTTTTTGGAGTTAATTTGTTGTTGTCAGAGATACTGTTAAATTTTAATCTCTGAAATGACTCCTTATAAACATTAGGAAATGTATACTATTCTTATAAAAATATATATCATTGCTTTAGGATGTTCACCCATGGTTTGGTTTGGAACAAGAATATACTTTGTTAGATGCAGATAATCACCCTTTGGGTTGGCCAAAACAAGGCTACCCTGGTCCACAAGGTCCTTATTATTGTGCTATTGGAACTGGTAGAGTGTTTGGACGAGAAGTTATGGAGGCTCACTACAGAGCATGCTTGTATGCTGGTATAAAAATATCTGGTGAAAATGCAGAAGTGATGCCAGCACAGGTAAGAAAAATGTAACAAGTCCGGAAAAAATTGTTGATGCACTTATCAGTATATTTTTTTATTTTTTTAAAAAAAAAATCATTCTCCTCTCTCAAGGCAGAGGCCACTACTAGGAGAGGGAGTACTTTTTATCCTCTCCAGATCTAAATCAATGACGGGCGATACAACCCTCGACCTACCTATTGACCCGAAACATGACCAGAACCACTATACACCAGGGAAACAGGTAGGAGACAGTACTTGGCGCGGCTCAAAATTTTCACCCAAGTGTTGTATTGACCGGGAAACTTCTAGATTGTAAGTGCCATCACTTAACCACTGAGTCACTACTGCACAAACTTTTAAAATGTTTGTTAAATCTCAAATATTACAATATATAAAAGCGTTTTCATTATTTCTTTGTTATATTCATTATTTTTTCATTTTGGACTTTTAAAAAATCTTTGTGTTACTGGTGGCTTAAACATCACTATACAAGCCTGAATATAACTGCCGAACATCACCTGTGAAATAGTGTTTTTGAGCATAGTGTTCAGCTTTGTACTCAAAAAACACTCCTCCACAGGTGCTATCTGGCAGTTATATTCAGGCTTATACGTAGCTCAGCTTTCAGATGCGCAATCAGTACTTAAAGTAAGAGAAAATAATCCCTGTGGAAGCGAGATTTTTGCGCATAACTTCAGCCTACAAAGCCTGAAGCTTTGCTCAAAAATCCCTCTTCCACAGTGATTAATTACTCTTGTTTCAGCAACTAACAATACAGTGGTTAAAATATCTGTAGCAGGGTTTGAACTAACTGTCGGTCATCACTGTGGAGAAGAGATTTTTCAGAATATTTTCAACCTATTTGTCTGAAAATATTCTGAAAAATCTCTCCACAGTAATGACCGGTAAATATTTTGAGCCCTGCTGTAGCTCTTGTTCATTGCTTTCTACCTTTTTTATAGTGGGAATTTCAAATCGGTCCGTGTGAAGGAATTCAAATGGGTGATCATTTATGGATGGCAAGATATTTGTTAGAGAGGGTAGCAGAAGATTTTGGTATACGTGTCACTTTTGATCCTAAGCCTATACCTGGTGATTGGAATGGTGCGGGATGTCATGCAAATTTCAGGTAAAGTTAAGTCATAAGTCCTTTGTTTGAATGTTGAGTTCCTTTTATGATGTAGCATAATACATGAATCATACATTGATAATACATACATTGTGCCATGGACTGAAATCAGATTACTCCCTTTTTGGAACTAAATTATAGACGCTGGCCAGTCTAAAGTTTCAAGTTCATTAGGTTAGCCATTTGGAAATTATGGACCGCCCCCACCCCGGTGTAAAATATGAAGATCGATTTAGAATTTGTATTATAATATTAATTTTCTGTGGGGGACAGCTGAAACTGCCTTCTCCACGGTGATTATTTGCTCTCATTTCGAATACTGTTGTGATGACTTTTATTTTTCTATCTAGTACTGCTGAAATGCGTGAAGAAGGTGGAATCAAGAGAATATATGAAGCCATCAATTTATTGGAACCTCGACATGCATACCACATCAGAAAATATGATCCAAAGGAAGGTCGTGACAATGAGCGTAGACTCACTGGCAAGCATGAAACGTCCACCATTCACGAATTTTCTCATGGTGTTGCCCATCGTGGATGCAGTATTCGTGTTCCCCGTCAATGCGCTGAAGATGGACACGGTTATTTAGAAGATAGACGCCCAGCATCTAATTGTGACCCATACAGTGTTACTGAAGCACTTATTCGTACTGTTGTTTTGGGAGAAGTTGAAAAATAAGGAAAATCAAGCCAGGTACTTTTAAAGTAAAGAAATCTTATGTAAGGATCAGAAAAAAGAAAATATGTAAGATGAGGAAAAATATTATATTTTGGTTTATATGGGCGGTGTATTTGTCAAGAAATGCTGACCAAGAAGAGGAATCATCTCTAAATTACATTCACCAACACAGTGGTTGAAATAGGAGTAAATAAACGCTGTGGATGAGTGTTTTTCGAACAATGAGATTCATTCCAATGCAGATTTGAAGCGATCACATCTTTCTATAGTTCTATCCAAATGAGCAAAAACTTGTTTAAAGTTTGCTGTAAAAACACTAGAACAAAACATTTAACGTTGTTCTAGCGCCATTACTGCCGACTTTAAACAAGTTTTTGCCCATTGTGATTGTAATTTGAATTGAATTTGGAAATCGTCCCTCGTTTTGAAATTCTGCATAGGATTTTTAATAGTATGCCTACTAAGAGTAGCGTAGAATTATTTTTTTTTAGAATTTTTGTTATTTGTTCCAAACTTTTAGTTATTTGTTCGTTTCTTTTTTGTATTTTTTATTTTTAAGCACCCAAAGATTCGCAATTGGAATTTGGGACCGATCCTTATAATGTGCTATATTTTATAATATTTTTTCCGGGAAAACTTCGTTCTATTTTATCAAGTTGAGACTGAATATGGGCGAAAATGGAAGTTTAAGAAATGGGGAGTTTTTGATTTTTGAAATTATTTTGATTTCACGTTTACTCAAAAGTTAAATCTAATGTGAAATAATATTTTCCAAAAGGTTTCAATCCTAACTCAAGTTCGCTCACGTTAACTATTAATGGAAACCAAGCTTAAGACAATTCAGGGCTTGAAATAACTGCTGTTCATCATTGTGGAGGAGAGATTTATCAGAATATATTCAAACAATTTAGCTGAAAATATTCTGAGAAATCTCCTCCACAGTGATGACCAGCAGTTATTTCAAGCCCTGATATATTCAGTTGAACATTTTGCTAAACGTTCAAATTGTGGTTCATGTAATCTTATATGACATCAGGGCTCGAAATAACAGCCGGTCATCACTGTGGAGGAGAGATTTTTCAGAATATTTTCAGCCAACTAAATTTGCTGAATTTTCAGTAAGTTTTGAACAAGATTTTATCCACTGCATTGACAGTTCGTATGTGAATGAACTGAGTGACAAGTTACTTTTCGTTGTACGGGCTTCAGGAGGTTTTACTCTTGTAATGATTTTTTTGCATTTAGACTTTTAAGGCGGAACTCCATTAAGCGAATTCGTTCGCGCGGATTCTAAATGACGCCATTACATTGGTTGAAAGTGACTGTCGTGCGAACGAATTCGCCTAGTGGAGATCTGCCTTTTATTTATCAGTAATGGTGGGTTTCAACTAGGCGTAAAATTCGCTGTGAAACAATAATTCATGGACGATTGCAATTTATGAAGTAAAACTTGGCAGAGTCAATTAGTATCCTTCTGGCAACTATAGGATTCAAATCCCCCTTATATATACCATATCAAAGTCAAAATGAGATAGTCCATTGTTAGAAATCGACGTTACATGATTGTGTGACGTAAATTTCTCCCAATGGAATTTCATTTGTTGGCGTTTCCAGCGTTTTTTTCGCCTAATGGAAATCCTCCTGAAGTATATGTTTTAACGTCAAGCCTGAATATAACTCTTGGATATCACCTGTGGAGGAATGTTTTTGGAGTACTCAAAACGCTCATCCATAGGTGATGTACGGCAGATATATTCAGACTGGTGTGTGCTATAAGTCAATTGTATTTATTCTTGTTTATTCTCCGAAAATTTTGGTCTTTAAAAAGCAAAATTGTTTTTCACTTGTACCCCAACGGTTATCTATCTGTTCTGCATCTACTTAGTATGGTAGTTTAACTGACGTAGGGTCAAATAACTCAATGTTTTGCACGCACGCACTACCCAGCCGGCAAACACCTGTTCAAAGTCAGCAAAATAACGTTAGAACAACGTTCAAAGAACGTTGTTCTGACGTTATTTTGCTGATTTTGAAGAGGTTTTTGCCGGCTGGGTAATAGAGTGAATACCTAAAAATAAGCCGAACATTGAAAATAAGTCGCAATCATTCAGAATCATAAAAATATGCGGAAGTGAGAAGAAACCGGCAATGATATTATTAGAGTGATTTGTAGACTATAGACCGTTTTCCCCTTCAGAAAATACTCTGCGGAACGGATAATGCGCATGCGTAGAAATAAATTATAGACATTCCATTGGAAGAAATTGACATTTTTGCTAGAGCATGGTTTATACGATTGTGAGGCGGTGACGACACTAAAATTGGCGAAATATTAGTAATTTGAACAATTACGTTAGTTTCGGTGTATATGACAGATCGTTTACTTGAAAGCTTATTAATGACTTCAAGTGGGATGACTACAATCATGTGCAGAAAATTGTGCAATGCAGAGAAAGAAGATGTCAACGAGGATGATTTATTAGGGCAAATGTATGACTATAATCATAAGATATTCAGATGTCGATGTAACGCCAATATTTCTTCATTTCTAAAACCCCCCTCAAAAAGTTGAATCTTCTCATTCGCGAAATTTAATTCCTGCGAAAAATTTCTAAACACCTAATTCGCGAAAATTACTTCTCGCGAATTAAAAAAAAATGTGAAAAAAAATTCGGGAAAATTGCTTCCCTTAAGTACCGAAGCTTATTAGTGCCATTGGCATTTTTTGTTGAAAAGGTATTCGATGTCCACATCAAACAGTATGTTGATACCGAACAGTATGTCGACATACCATTCAATGTTGACTTACTTTTGATGTTGACATCGAAGCTTGTTCGATATCGACATCGAATTCGATGTCCACATCGAATAGTATGCTAACATCGAACAAGCTTCAATGTTGACATCGAACAATAAGTCGACATAGAATTCGATGTCAACATCAAAAGTAAGTCGACATCGAATTCGATGTCGACATGATATTCGATGTTAACATCAAAAGTAAGTCGACATGATATTCGATGTTAGCATGGAATGTTGTTCGACATCGAATAGTATGTTAACATCAAAGGCAATGTCGACTTACGTTCGAATTTGATGTGAACATCAAGTGTTAAGTTGACAATGAACGTGCCTTGATGTCGGAAACGATTTCGATGCCGACATTGAATAATATGTTCACTTAAATCATAAATATTGATGGCACAATAAGCTTTTGTACTATACTATACTACTACATCAATGTTTATGATTTAAGTTGACATATTATTCGATGCCGACATCCAATAATATATTAACGTAAATCATAAACATTGATGAAACTAATGAGCTTCCGTACTTAAGGTAATACACGAATCATTTAAAAATCTTCTTTTGTATTCTAAAATAAACTGTTAAGGGAATTGGCGCCATAAAAATTTGAGGAAAACAATAGTCTAGCATTTTCTATTCAAAGTTCATCATTTTAAAATGATGAAAGTCAAACATGTTTAAGGGGGATGTAAAGGAAATATTACCTCTGTGGTATTGTTGTCATAACTCAAGAACAGTAGATTCATTTATAATCGAAGTATATATTTTTGGAAAGCTCTTAAAATCCCTTTTAAGATAATGTAAAAATAAAGCAACCACCTATTAAACTTTTTGAAAAATATACCTGAAACCTATATTATCGCTTATTTTATTAATCTGACCTTATTTACAAATCTAGTTAGAAAAACACAACAAAAAACATCGCATATCAACAGAGACTCGTTGAACTATAAAATGATCTTATTTTATTGTCTCGGGATTTACTTCAAAAGTTATGATAATTTATGCGTTAGATTATTTCTTAAAAAGTAATTAGAACCACGTTTTTTTATGTATTGGCTATTATTTTGTTAATTATGTAATTAGCATGAGCTCGCATATTTTCTATGAAAACGAATAACGGAGTTTGCTGGTATTGTTCTCAAACATTTAATCTTTTCGGTACTCCTATTATCATTTTAATATTCACAAAACATTTATTCTTATTTTTTGTGAATACCTAATTAGTTTAAAAAGACAAACACATGTAGCGCGAGAGAAATACTTACTCCTTTCCTGAATATAATTAGTTGCAGAAATGAATGAAATCTTATTTTTCCTTAATTTTTGTAATCTTGCTATTTTTTTCATATTTATATATATTGCATCTTAAAGATCATAGAGACACTCATAACATAAAAAAAATTCAAAATTTAAGAAAATGTATAAATGTTTTTCACCTTTTTCCTTTACACCCGCCTTAATAAGAGTGGGAAAGTGATAGCAAATAACCCATTCAAACTTTTTTGGTGTAATAAATTTTTTATCAAGGATTGTTTAATCAAAGGTACGGTATCAGGGTGTTAGCTAGAGGTTCAGAAGCAGCATTATAAGGGGTTTTCCCAATGGGAAAGAAGCACAGAATTTCCCAATTTCAATGATTTTATGTGGTTTTCTATTGTTTTCCTTTACATAAAATATTTCCCAATTTGCCACAAAAACGCTGTTTTCCCAAAATTTCTGGCTAACACCCTGGGTATTGAAAGTATCCCACCAAACCATGTGAAAGTTAAACCTAAGCACATAAATAAGATTTGCGTACACACATTATACGTCAGTGTTTGTCTTTATCAAGACGGTAAAGTTTCAGTTCAAATAAACGTTTAGAACACTTTTTTCAAGGTAAAATTATGTCAGGTCACTGTGGAGGAATGTAGAGAAATTTCATATCCAGGATAAACACCCAAATTTTACATGGCATTATGATTTCATGTCCTTATTAAGTTGACAAAGTTTCAGGTCAAATAAACAATTGGAACAACTTCAGAACAGTAAAATTATGCTCTAAAATAACTTCTCCACAGTGGATGTGAATTGCATAAACATTATATACTATACATCATACATCATTATGCATCATATCATTTTAACTTAATGCATTTTGTTGTAAATGTACTTACACCTAATCTATAAGTTAACGCTTAACTTATTTTATTAAGTTACTAAAATAAGTAAAGGTGTTTTCATCATCTGTTATTAAAATTAAAAAATAAAGAATAATGAAAGAGTTTTATGGTCAAAGTCTCATAGAAAATTAAAATGTCCAAAAATGTCTTTAAGTTTCCACTTCTCCCTTATCATTTTAGCATGTTATTTGGGTGGATGTGGTCAAAATCTCATAGAATTTAAATTCTCAAAAATTTCTCCACTTTTTTTAAAAAAAACTTGAGTTGACGAAATTGAATTTCTTTTTGCCAGCAATCTCATAATATTGCCTAGAATGCCTAGAATGCCATAACCAAATTTTAGGACGGTACCACGCCTTTTCAGTCCATTGGCGCAAAAATGCAATTTGGACCATTTTTGCCTAAAACTCAGGACCGAGAATATGAAATCTAAATATTTTTGGTGAGTCCTTCTAGAATATCGCCACAAATGCTGGTACCGAATTTCAAAATACTAGCCCCTCAGAAACATCAAGGTCTATTAAAAAAAACGGGATGCCGCCGCTGCCGAAAAGTGATAGCAATAGCCCATCCGAACTTTGTTTGGTAGGCTAAAAATCAGTATCACCCTATAACAAAAGCTACTAAGTAATGGAAATTAAAATAATTTCTAAGGGCATTGAGTAAATCTTTAATACTCTATAATGCCTTGTTCAATTCGGTATCTTTCAGAAAGTATCAGTGTCTGTCTTAAAATAAAAGAACCCAGTGTTCAAAATAAGAGCAGATAATCACCGTGGAGGAGGGATTTTTGAGTATAGCTTCAGGCTGAACCTGTTATTCTAATTTCATTTCTTCAAAAAAGTAGTGTATAATGTATGGGATATTTGTATACAGCAGATGTTGTGAATCTAAACATTTTATCCTTATAAAGAATAGCTCTGCTAAATCTTTTCAATAATCTGAACATTAAGTTATTCTATTAGTCACAAACATCTTGATATGCATCAAGAGATGACATTAATCTTACAATTTATGACATACCCCTGATTATCTGTGCCATAACTCAATACATGAGGATGCCCTTCAATACTTACAAATATTTGCCACAGCAGATTATATTCAAAAGATGCAACCAACTGAAGGTAAACAAGGTAACCATGGAAAAGGCAAACAGACATTACGAAAGCTACTTCTTATTATATACATACAGTGGCAAAACTCTTGTACTGCGTCAGCATTCAAATCATTAGCAGGAATGTAAGCTTTATTGATATAGCGAGCATTTTCTAATATTATAATGGTTTGGTTGAAATTCAGTTGTTGCGAAAATGTAAGACGCACTATATTATGTTTAGGATTTATGAAATCAATATGAGGTTCTTTATTAAGAAAGAATATAAAATGGTCAGGATCGATTCCAGGATGTTGCATATAACCACCAAGATCAAAAATGTTCTTTGGAAGTTTAAACTCAACATTCCAAAAGAAAGGTGTAGAATCTAACTTGTTTTGATATTCAAAGTAACATTGAAAGAATAATGGCAACTTCAATTTCGATGATTCCATCCTCTTTAAAAATTCATAATTAATTTCCCAATGAATGAAATTCAAATTTCTTGCAAATCGTTTAACAATAATAGATGACTTTGACGGCTGTATCAATCCTCCTTGAAGACCGGCATAAAAAGCAAAAACACTTTTGTCTTGGAAATTTAAAGACATATTCTTACAGGATGTAAATGTTACTCGCTCAAAACAAAGATGTACAGCAGCAAAGAACTCCTGCATCGTCAAATGATAGAATTGGTATCTAATTTCTCCAGTTATAGACATTGTGCGCATAACTAAGCCTGTTTCTTCCATTTTGTCATACAACTCGATATCATATTCCGTATCATCAATCTCAAAAACAGCTTTTCCCTCACACAACATATTGAATGATATTTGGGCCAAATGGGATATCAGTAAATGTACATCTGCATCTCTGAAAACTTTATCTAAAGTTCTACTTTTCATTTTGTGTGGATTTGAAGTACGAACATGTCCCTTCACAAATAAAGCAAATTGCCATACGTAAAGCTCAGTTACAGTCTTTATATCCAATTCTTCGTAGTTATCATATAAAGAACACATCATATTTAGGTAAACAGGAATTCTGGCCATTAGTCTCATATTGTCATTCATATTAACTACAGACAGTACCTTTTTATATTTCTCTGGTTTTTCATGGAAATAATGCTTAATAAAAGTCTTAATACTTTCTTCATTGAAACCAGTAATATCAATATTCCTAGTAGAATAATGGCGCTGTAAACGGTTAAATTTAGCAATTGAGCCTGGACGACCAGTAATAATGAGTTTACGTTTATATAAAACTTTATTATTCGGATTCACAAGATCAAAGAAGCTGTTCATCAGGTTATTACTTTCATCATCATTAAATGAAGTAAGCTCGCCAATGCCATCCAGAATGATCAACATGTCTGGTGCATTAGAAACTAAGTCATCAAAAGGAATAATACTCAAAACATTAGGGAATTTGCTTCTGAACATGTCTCTGACAGATCGAATGTTTGTAACGCGATTGAGTTCTCTGCATTTAAAAAGAAATACAAATTTAAATTCCTTCCAATGTTTGTTAAGAGCCCAGTCTAAAACAATTTGTTCCGATAAGTGAGTTTTTCCCATGCCACCAACCCCTCTGATTAAAATAAATTTATGTTTACCATCACCAAGGATATCTTCCTTTTTGAATCCAAGCAGTGGTTGAAGATGTTTTTCTTTGTGGTGAATTATATCAGGTTGCTTGAACATGTCATTAAACACAGTCTCATCAACAACATTAAGATCAACAAAGAAGCGTTGTTTACGTTGTTTTTCAGTACCCAAATCTCGCATTAGCCTTTCACCAATTGCTGTTATAATAGTTTTTGAGTTCTAGAGAAGCTTTCTGAATAGTATCATCTAAAACAAAAAAATGCCATTTCTATTTTATGAGGATTTGCAGGTTAAAATATGAGAAAATATATAAAACTTATTCTAGAAATCTCATTTTATATGCAATTTTTTTCCACACCGTAAGTCAAATGTTATTGTTGATATTTATTGGTTTTACTTATTTTAATGATTTCTAATGTAAATGGTTCAGACAGTTTGCCTCTTCTTTAAACAAAAAACCCAGTGGTTGAAAACTTGTTCAAAGTCAGCAGTAAAGACACGAGAACAATGATGAAGCGTCTTTACTACTGACTTTAGACAGGTTTTTGCCTACTGGGTTATAAATAGTAAAGTAACAACCCAGCAGGGAAACACTTGTTCAAAGTCAGAAGTAAAGACACTAGAACTATGCCATTTAATATTGTTCTAGTGTCTTTTCTGCAGACTTCGAATAGTTTTTTGTGAGTGATCGAAATAAAAGTGTATAATCATTGTAACGGTACCGAAGAAACCAATACATTGCAAGTTCGTTGACTCAACACACTTCTGTGCAGATTCATTTTTGTTGAACTTTGTAAATTTTAGCTTCTTTAACTCTGCCAAAAAATTTGGTTTTGGAGCAAAATTTTGAGATATTTCCTTATTTTGAGCAGAGCTTCAGGCTACATTTCAGAGCACTGAATAGCTAGTTCTTATTGAACCCTGGATAAAACTAACAAGTAATGTTTTCATACAATAGTAAAATGAAACTTACATTGGATATAAACAGGATGAACAAGAACCGCAATAATAGCCACGGAAACAATTAAGAATGTTAACACTAAAATATAAAAGAACACGAAGATGAAAGGCAGTGCTCAAAATAGGAGCAAATAACCACTATGAAGGAGTGGTCTTTGTGCATAGCTTCAAGTTATAAAGTCTGAAGCTATGTTAAAAAATTCCTCCTCCGCAGTGATTATTTACTCTTATTTTGACCACTGGGCTCACTCAAAGGTACAATGTTCGAAAAAAGAGCAAATAATCACTGTGGATGAGTGATATTTGTGCAAAGCCTGAAGCAATGCTTAAAATTCTCTCCTCCACAGCAATTATCTGCTCTTATTTCGAACACGGAGATAATTGTTCTATGGAATAGTAGACCTTAAAGGAAGAAACAAATGCGGAAGAAAAAAATGCGGAATTAAAAAATGTAAATCTTAGACCAAATCAGACTATAGCAAACGAGTGTAAAATGTGAAAGAAATACAAAATATCTGGACTGTTTTAACTGACAATTATTGGGATCTTTATTCGTTAATTATAATAATCATACATTATTTTGTTGATATATCCAAATATTTAACCTAATTATGCGAAACTAAAAACACACGAAAAAGTGTACATGTTTTTTCTCTTCCGTGAGCTCCAACTTTAAATTGTATGTATTTTGCTCTACTTTCAGTCTTATTACAAGCGTATCATAATGGTAAAAAAAGGTGCACACACTACCAGAACGAGTTCTTGTTTCTGAAATAATTAATATTTCGTCTCTCCCTCATATTTTTTTAAGCACACCTTCCTTGTTTTGGACTTTAATAACTTCTTTAATATGGAAGCTTAAAGTCGATACGACCAAGATTACGTAAGTTGGAGCTGGATATGTGATTATTTTTTAAAAATCCAATGAATATTCTGCAGTTCTGTATTATATCACAGGTTCTTAAATTTAAATAACATTCACTTCAAAGTGTTGGAGTACAAAGGATGTGTGAGTGAAAACAAAATACGCTAATTTATGACCATTCGTAATTCTTTAAAATAATAGTATGTTTAATAATATCATTGAAAGAAGCGATTTGTTAATGTTTTACGTCAGCGTTAATAATCTATTAGATTTGACATACATATTAGTTATTTTTGTACAGAATGATTATGTAATTTAAAAGCTTAAAGACAAAATATAACAACGCAGAGACAATTTTTAAACTAGTGAATGTTATTTAAAACAGACATTGTATTTACAATAAAAAAGTGTAATACATGTTTTCTTGGTTTAATTATGATGTTTGTGCATAATATGCGTATGTATGAGTAATATAGAAGCATATTACTCATACTTATATTTATTTTCTAAAAATCCAATTTCTGATTTGGTCTAAGATACATTAAGTGCCAAAAAAATATGTTTTAATTAATGATTTGCAATCTTTAATTACGCAAAACCAGAAAAATTGCTCATTAACATTATTTAATTCCGCAAAATGTACTTTTTTTCAAGGTGCGGTTTGCATTCTTTAATTCTGTATTTTTTCTTCCGCAAACACTTTCTTCCCTTAAGGTAGCAAGTCAGTGAACCTTTTAAAATTTAAAATTATATTACATAAAAGTATGACTTCTCAGTGTTCGAAATAAGAGCACGACGGTGGAGGGATTTTTGAGCATGATTTCATCTTTGTAGCCTTAAACTGTTCTCAAATAGAAATCCTCCATGGTGGTTAATTGTTCTTATCTTGAACATTGGGTTTCTAATAGAGCTTAGATAAAAGATAATAAAAAGAAAAAAGGTAAGTAACGAAAAGGAATGAAAAAGAGAATTATGATAAGCTTGTTTTTAGTATGTTGTCAGAGGCAAACTGAAGGCTTCTCTTTTGTTTACGTTCTACAGGCCTCTTAATTCACGACC
Organism: Neoturris breviconis; assembly: GCA_032360805.1. Taxonomy (NCBI): domain Eukaryota; kingdom Metazoa; phylum Cnidaria; class Hydrozoa; order Anthoathecata; family Pandeidae; genus Neoturris; species Neoturris breviconis. Next base: position 15,148 of record JAULBZ010003861.1, read on the forward strand.
GTATTCCCCTGTGGAGGAGCATCTTTGGAGACTAATTTGCAGCTTGTTGGTTGATTCTACCACTAAGGTAGGGGAGGCAGATCAAATTGCCCTTTTAGGCACTCACTTTAGACAATCCTACCAAATATTTTTGATAAAAATCCTATAACTTAAGAAGCAAATAATATGATACCTATCTTGCACTTAACATCTTCCACAAAAACATTGTATCTAGATTCTGCGAGTATATGCAACATTGTTTCGATCAAGAACACGCCTTCTCATAACAGCAAAGCTCTGTGCCCCTTGCAATGCATTGTAACCAAGAGCGATAAATATATTTTCTAACTCTGTCCATCTTTTATCAAACTCAGCTTTTGACATCAGATGAAGAATATGGCTATGTGTTAGTTCATTGCGAATAATTCTTAATTTTACGATATATGCAGCAATACTAACATCTCCTTGTGAAGGTGTCTTAATTTTCCAACCTCCCGTAGGAGGCGGTAAAGCGGTACAATTTTGTATTAGCACAATTAATAACGTTATGTCAAATAA
>JAULBZ010003863.1:0-15681 GCA_032360805.1 Neoturris breviconis
TTTTATTTTTCTCGGACCTTATAGAAACGTCTTTTCTATAAGGTCCGAGAAAAATAAAAAAAAAGTCAAAAGGTGCTGGGGACGAGCTTGGAGCTCTCGATATCTTTTTACGGGCCTTATCTTATTTTGTTGGGCATTTGGATTCATTTTTTAATAACTTAATTTTAATAATAATTTTAGCCAAATCCTTGACATCACAAACGATATAGATGAAATGCAAGCTTATACACGTCAAATAACACTTGGTGTCACTACGTCAGAGACAACAACGGAATCATTTCACACCAGTACAAGCGTTGAAATAGGTGGAGCTTTCAAAGCATTCTCAGCAAGCGCTTCCACAACAATATCGACATCATGGCAGGTATGTTAGCAAATAATCGCTGCAGAGGATCGCTTTTTTTTAGTATAGCTTTAGGCTACAATGCCTCAAAAATCCTTCCTCCACTGTGATTATCTTCATTTACCTCCGATCACTGTATTTATTCAAAGTTTTCTCACATATTATCTTGATTATTAAACATAATCTTCTAGTATAAGTGGCGATGCTGAATATCAGCGGTCGTTTTCAAGAGCTTTACAATTCTTGGCATAATTCTTGGCCTAACTGACTGAAATATATATCTCATACATCCGTTCAAATCTCTTAAGGAATATTGACCATGAGTTTCAAAACGTTCGAATAAGCGCGCGTGAATTATAATCACCTTAAAAAAATATGTGGCGAGAACATGAATTTAATGTGTCTTCCAGGAGTTACACATGCCCAGTTCACATTTTCAATATAAAGTATGAAGCGAATGTCGATTTTTCCCACACTTACTTAACGGCTGCCTACTTCTGCCAACAATAATTTTCGAGATTCTGCTGAAAGAATTTACAAAAAAAGAACCCTACATGCTGCCACTGCTACAGAGCCTAAACCTTCTGCCTGTTACATTTCATTTGATGAATTTAAAATTGCAGCACTCGAATTAAATAGTTGGCGAGTTTAGATCTTTTGATAAAAAGAGGGCGCGAGAGCATAATCCAGAAGGTCGGTTACTCGACAGAGGCACTAAATACAATAGCAATCTAATGTAAATTTTTTTTAGAAGAATTACTATTCAATAAACGAACGATGTATGACGTGTATAAAAATGCACTTTATATGTCTTCGTTGGTAATTTCAATCCAAAGAAAATCGTTCGAAGCCTCGTGAATATCAAAGCGTCTCTGTCGATTAAATATGCAAACAATCGAATTCTTGCGCCTCGATTCGAGAGAGATGCTCTCTTTTAAAATAATGCACTCTAAGTGGACGTTTACTCGAGTGGAAGCGCTTAATCAAGCATTTACGGTATGTACGGTATCTATTTAGACTGAATCTTCAACAACATACGAGTCTAGTATATCAACAACCATTATCGTTAACGTACCAGCCTATACACGAGTTTTGGTCTATCAGTTAAAAGGTGAATATATGGATCAGTTTGGTGTACACTCAGAAACCTATGAAATGGTTGGAACGAGTAGCAAAAGTGGCGAAAAAATGAAACGGGTTGTCCGAGGAAAGATACAAAAACCGGGCAGAATTCCTGTGCTTGATTTTATAAAAGAATTTGGAACAAAAGTGGAGTTGTAAAGAAAATCAGAGTGAATACGGTTCTGTATGACTCCTTATTCGGAATTTGTATTTCCATATATGACATGCATGGGTTTGTATCCATTAGTTTTTCACCCTGCAATTATTTTTAATCCTTTTGTGCTGACCTCCTAATAGTTCTTATTTACATGGTATAAATGTTCTTGTGATATTCATTTTTAAGGGGGTCATATGCTCACAAATTTGTTAATATTCGCTCTCATAACCACCTAATTATTTGAAAAGGATGAAACGAATGGCTTTTAAAATAATATAAATACGGTTGACTGTTACGAAACGTTAATATTAATATTATATCTTCAGTGTACATGAACTTATTCAAAGACAGCAGTAAAGACGCTAGAAAAACGCTACGAAAAACGTCTTTACCGCAGGCCTTGAATAAATTTGAATTATCTTATGCTCACTCAGAGCACTTTCTTTGTAGAATATTAATATTTTGTATATTAGTGCACTATCTTTATGTCGAATACTGTCTCGTGCATTCTGTACACACAATTCTATGTATAGTCCATATATGGGACAGTATTCGGTACTCTTGCACGCTATGATGCAATTCCCAATTACGTGTAAGACTTGCTGCAATGTGATAGCTTCCTATTTGTGCAGAGGTTTCTAGTTTGATTAGACAGTATCTCGTTTTCATGTATTTTGTGAACAGGTCTATTTTTATTGTAATCACCATAGACTCTCGGTTAATCGGACTTCCAAGGAGCGAAGGAAATGGTCCGAAAAATCGGAATTTTGAGTAACTGACGGTCTCATTTATAGAATACATAGAAAGTCTTAAGGGGGAACGGCAGTTAGTTCAAATAAACGGGAGTGTGAATAGAGTGAGTGTGAATAGAGGTTGTTGTTATAAGAATAAACCAGTAAAATGTGTCTTCTAAGCCTCAATGTTCTTAACTTGTTTTTAGAATTTGAGCTTCATTTTGTTCTTATTTTTTATTTACTTTACATAACCCTAAAATATGTGGTGAGTTGAAGTTTATTTTCTCTGAGAACATATATTATAGCTGGTGTTGTAATTCCCCTTTATCATTAGCCCAGCAGCCTCGAGCAATCCTTAATTCATTCATATTTTTTTAAACTTTACATAAAAATAATTACGTGGGAGTGTACTGTAATTTCAATATGATTAAAAAAAGAAGAAATAATTCTACATATCGTGTTTTCCATCCCCTCATGATCGCACGTTCTTCTATTTCGATTAAGTCTTGTATTTATCAGCGACCCTACGAGACAACATTTCTTTGTTTTTACTCTTGGCATTTATATGCCATTAAACAATAGACCTTTTCATAAAACAATGAAAACGAGCCACTACATAAAAAGGAAGTTATTGCATTGTAACAAGTTCTACTTTGATCAACGAAGGCCTCGTGTTCATTGTTTTATGAAAAGGACTATTGTCGAAGAAATTTATCAACTTCTATTACAGAAGGAGCCGATGAACAGAATTTATTTTAAGAAAGAGTCAACATTACTTCTCGTTTTAAATTAAAACCGTCCTTATCGAGATAATGGTGCTTGATGATAAATTTTAACACTTTACGAACATAGCTAGCCTTAGACTGAAAGGAAAATTCAAAAACAAAGAAAGCATTGCACTAGACCGACAAGTTTTAATGTTTGACATTACAGAGGTTGGTAGTCCAGTACCAATAACTTAAACTGGTGTAAGTTAGGAACCGAACAGTTAGAAAGTTAGGTAAATTATGGGGTGGTAAGTAGCTTAACTGTTTTCGAAGATAAGTGTTAAAAGTGGAAAATCACTGTGTATAACACAGCTTGAGAGCCTACCACAGATATATTACCATATATGGTAATACACAGTGCGAATAAGTCGACATACACGTTTTTGTATGAGAAACATGGGTGTTTTTTAAAAGAAACCTGCCTGTACTACAAGGTTTTCTTATTTTGTCCCCACAGAAATGTGTATGTGCGATGTGCAAACTTGCTCTGATAAATATACTGTGAGTAGTCAATTATAAATCTCTTCCACATCAAGTATTCCGTCAACGAATTAAGTATTATCTGAAAATCAGAGCAGTTTCTTATTTGCCTTTATTGAAGCGGAGCGAAGAATGGGCATATAGTGTCGTACGCGTATAGAATGTATACCGGCTGACGAGAAAGATTTATGTAACGTCGGCAGAAATGCCAGCAAAACGTCAGCGAAAAAATTAAGAGTTCTTAGTCGGCAGAAAATTTAAGATTCAAAATGGCTGAAAGCGCACTATCGCAAGTACTTTTTCAGGTTCCTGATGCAGTTCTTAAACAAAGAATTCATACTGTGGAGCCCAATTAGTTTGTCAACAAATCCAGCCGTCATTTCGAAAAATTTGAAAAAGAAGAAGTATACCTATAGATACAACGCAGCAAGAATTGATGAATTGGTTAGTAAAATGTCGTGTTAATCTGCATGGCGGTGTCACAGCAAAATATTTGTTTGAGACTAGGTAGCTATTGCTGAGAGACCATTATTTGAGAAGCCGGCCACATCGGATTGTTGTTTTTTTATTTTTTTGTTTGAACTGTTAAGGTTTTTGGGTTGGTTAGGTACCTACAAGAAATCACATAAATATTTGAAACAAGGCAAAATTCGAGCAAAAATTCAGAATTTTCAATTGGATAAAAAGCCTTAAATTTTCGGTAGCAAACCTAATGACACAAAAAAATGAATATGTTCCAAGAGCCTGGGTACTAGGCTGCTATAAACAGCAGAATTTGTCGAGTTTGCAAAAAGACCCTAGATCCTAAGCCCTGAGTCTTAAGTCTACTCGGATAAACCCTTGAGACAAACCTCAAGGGACATCTAAAGGTCATTTTCCGTATTTACGTTTTACTTGTGGCTTGTATTGCTTGTCGAAATTCGTAAATTTATGCGATCGGTTGTAGGTTCCATTATTGTTAAAAAGCCATCTTTCCTGTCAGCTTGTCTGCGTCTGTCTGGCTGTTTTTCTCATTTTCTTTCATTTCAAAGTTTCTCTAGGTCTACATCGACTTTCGATTTTTCCAGCCATTTTGAGTTCCTAAATTGGCTTGCGAATCCTTTAAATACAATTTAAGCTAATTCTATGTTGTGGACATTTCAGACAATGAATAATTTATGAAAAAAATATTGGAATTTGGAAGAGTAATGATGATAGATTCAACCGAATCTCTCGAGTAGATCCTAAGGCCTAAGTCTTAATAAGCCCTATGTCCACCCGATAAATCTCTTGGGTCTTCTCGCGATGGTTTTCCACGGTTTTGTTTACCTTGTGTTGTTAGAACAAATTTGAATTTTAGTTTCATTCATCTAGCTAATAAAAGTTAAGGTATCTTTTGTCAAAGTTGTAATTTTTACGTTATTTATTTATATTGGTGTTACTTTACTTGTATTTGATATAAATTGATATAACGGTAAAATATTTTATGACTATGATTGTCTGAATTTTCAAACTTATCCGAATTCCGATAGTCCGGAGATTGCACCGATCCCTTTGCAAGTTTTTTTTTTGTCTTTCATTTTTCCAGAAAAAAAGGATTTTATAATTTTAACAATTTGGCAGTTACGAAAAGTTAGATTTAGGCCCGAAAGCAAAATATAAAGATTTCAATGACTCTAAAACTCTAGACAACAAGTTTCTCTCGCCAATAATGTAAAAACCAACCTTTATATTACATTATGAGTAGAAATCAACATATTTAAGGTAATGGCAAATGTGTGAATTTTGAAGAGTTTTCTGAGGGATTTTCGGTATACTTCATGATAAATTTACATTACGCATTCCATAGTAATAATTAATTTAACGATTATCATTATTTATTACGTTGTTGATAATTGGCACGATTTTGAAGTAATGTTTAGCATAGATATATTAGGTTGATCCATACATATGAGTCATGCTGTTTTTAATTATTGTACATATTATTTGGTTACTTCAAAAAGAATTTGAATTGGTCAGGTGGAATGAAAGTGTTAGGGGAATCTTGTTCAAATTTAACAGTAATAATGCTAGAACAACAATGAAAATGCTGTTCTAGTCACTTTACTACGGTACTCTTAAAAAGCATTTTGCCCACTAGATTCAGTCAAATAAATATGTCATTCATTTAACTTCTTTATCAGATCAACAACCATTTTTCAACTACCGAATTATTATAAAATGCAATGAAACACAAATTGAACCCAATCAACAACTCTTTTAAGGCGGAACTCTACTAAGCGAAGTTGTTACATTGTTTGAAAGTAACGTCACCTGTCATGCTTTATTAAGATTTCGTGTAAACGAATTCTTCTAGGGGAAATTCGTCTTTAAAAGCATTATCTGTGATATGATATTTGTTTGATAAGAAACCAATCCATGTTCATTCATCGTTGTAGATCACCCAATATATGTCAAAGAACTTTAAATGAATGCTTCATCAGCAAACAGAAATGGACTTTCGTGAGCAATGTTATTTAGAGATGAATCAACAGAGCTTTGAATGCAGCCTCGATTAAAAGGCTTCCAGTTAAAAAGAGTAGGAACTGTGGGATTGAAGTTGTTTCAAGAATCAGGTGAGTCGCGATGTCTATACAAAGTCATCGTGAATGTCCGTTAGGATTTGATTAAACATTTCATACTGACTGGGAAGAAAAATCTTCCATACTAGTGGCCAGGGCGTTGGAACGGAAATCCAGAGGTTGCCGGATTAAATCCGACTCAGTGTCCACTATTATTTTACCCGAAAAAGTAAAGAATCCGTAAAGTATAGTACTTTTGTAATGATGTAAAACAATTATTTGCCTTCTTCAGTATATTTAAAAATGAAATTACAATGTATAGTTTTTACTGGTCTTATAAAAATTAATTAATTTGGAACAAAAACATTTTGAAGCACATAAAAGATATATATGCAACTGGAAATCATGGAATGTATCATAATTCTCAACTGCGTATACAAGTGACTTGGTGATATTAATTAATATAATCAAAATAAGAGCAAAAAAACAATGCGGAGGCGTGATTAGCGAGCATAGTCCCAGACTGAAAAATCTGATGCTATGCTCAGACCGCCTCCCCCACGGCAATCTCTCACTCCCATATTGACCACTGATTTATCTTTGCAACAGAAGAATCATGGAACGTTAATTTATAGTTCCCTAATTGTACAAATAAGTGTCTTGAAGTTTAGTAAATAAAAAGAATAGTAACAATCCAACACAACACTCACATAATACACACCATTCATATAAATAGACATGACAAATAATTTATATATAGGCAACTGGACTGGACAATAAACGTAACACTTCATTGACATAATCAGACACAAAAAATCTCATTTACATAACTAGACTTTGTGCATCATTCACATAATTGGCGGGCTTGACAGAATTTATATATCATTCACATAGCTTGACTTTGACGGAATTTATGCATCTCCAGCTAGACAGGATGAAAACGAAGCATTCTATAAATAACACACAACAAGACGCGTTACAAAATTCATAGTTAAACTTAGCGAATAATTAAAAAATCTGCCGCTAGACTATATTAAAAACGCAACACAACAGAAAGCCAAATTTGACACAACATTCATATAAACTAGACTTGGAAAAATTAACCCTATATTCATATAACTGGACTTGACAAAATTAATATATCAAAATTAATATATACTAGACTGCTCGGAAAAAGATTTTCATCATTTACATAATTAGTCTAGACAACATTTATATATTTTCAAGTAGACTACATAATATCAATTTACGCCATACATTCAACTAGACTATATAAAATCAATTTACGCCATACATTAAACTAGCCTACATAAAATCAATTTACGCCATACATTCAACTAGACTACATAAAATCAATTTACGCCATACATTCAACTAGACTACATAAAATCAATTTACGCCATACATTAAACTTAACAAAATTCCCGTGACATTCAACTTGGTAATCAAATTTCAAGGCTTTTTGTCCAAGCTGAGATTTCAGATTTTTTTCAAGAATTTCACTTTGTTTAAAATATTTACGTGAGGGCTTGTCTAAATTTCATCAGCGTTTTTCGGTTATCAAGGGTTTACACGGAAAAATAATTCTGAAAAAGGAAAAAGAAAGACATGTTTAGTATAGTACGTAGCCTCTTGGGACAATTTCGAATTTTCGTCTGGCTAATTTTGTGCAAGCTGAAGGTCCGTGTTTGCACAAATTTCACTTTGTCTAAAACATTTATGTGAGATCTTGGAAACTTGCCGAAAGATTAATATATGTGCAACTAGACTAGATGAAAAACGTTACGTAACAAACACTTCACAACAATTCAGCTTATTCCCAGCCGGCAAAAACCTGTTCAAAGTCAGAAAAATAACGTTAGATCAACGTTATTGGAATATAGATTCTGTATATATGAGTCCGTATTCAGAATTATTTTACGGTATCAGTACATGAACATTATCATATAATACTTACCCCGGTCGACAAACTTATTCAATGTCCGTAGTAAAGACGCTAGAATACCATTTTCAATGTTGTTCTAGAGTCTTTACTTTTGACTTTGAGCAAGTTTTGCCAACTGGGATACCTATTGTAAAATTTGTCATACAAATATTTTGGCGTCGGGTTCTGTTGTATAATTCATATTTAATATTGAGCATGACTAATATTTTCCTTCTTCTTCTGACTCTTCAACAACTTCCGATGATATAGTTGGCAATGATGTACGTTCTTTCATGCTGCCTATTTCTGGCCCTTCTACAAGCTCTCGTATTAGCCAAAAGTTTTTAATAACATTACTGTATAACTCTAAAATATCAGCTAATTCATTCCTATTCCCATCTGTCATCTTTTGTGTATTTTTCACAGCACCACAAATCCCGGCTGCCATTCCTAACAAGCTGAAGGCAAAACCGAGGCCTTGAAGTGCTTTTGCTCCTTTGCTTATATTTATGAAAACTTTTCCTACAATCGCTGATGCCCCTGCTACGTCTCCTCCGGCATCAGCTATATGAAATGCCACTGCCGCCACTCCAGCATAAGCAACTGCTAATCCCTGTCTTGTACCAGATACTTTATTGGTAACATTATTCTTGTCATGTATTCCTGAAGTTACATCACTTCCCATTTTAATCAGAAGTTCCTTTGCAGCAGAGATTATAAGATCTGTCTCTCTGATTTCTCTAACCCGTGACCATACTAGAAAAAGGAAATTTTGAACTAATTTGATGACATAATCGAATGATTCTTTCAATCTTGTTGATAAATCCTTAGTAGATGTTATAACAGATTTTACTAACTCCACAAATGCATCGATATGAACATCAGCATTCTTGAAGATATTTTTAACACTTTCATGGGCAGCTTCATCTTTTTTTTTCTTGTAAAAGAGAGAACTTCCACCAGCGATCCCACCTGCGCCCCCAACAACGCCAGCCGCACCACATAAGATACTTCCAGGTATAAACGTAACAGGGTTAAATAGTAAACCAAAGCCAACTACGCCAGCCACTCCTGATGCAATAGAAACACCATCGGTAGATAAGTTAATACAGTTCATCTAAAACATATTTTATTGGATTTTCAGCTTTGTTAGGACAGTTTTCTACTTACGTGAATTTGTACATAAATACGGTGCTACTAATCATGCGCAATTTAGAATATTTCATATGCTACCTTTTCCAATAGGCAGAAAACTTGTCCAAAGTCGGCAAACAGATTTTGAACAGATTTACTTGCCCACTGGATTAATCCTATTAGCCCTGGTGTAGCACTAGAGGTGGTGCATATCGGGCCTGCGACCTGTTATTTCTAATCAACAAACGCATTTGACATGAACTTTTTACACTCATAGAACAAATTAATACAAACACTTTCATAAAAAGAATTGACTTAATTGCTATGACATCATCAATGAAAGTGGGTTTTCTGTCTGTAAAATCCACTATTTGTTCTGTAAAATATGAAATGTGTCTACCCAGATTCATAGAAATTAGGAAATATAATAGCAGTTTACAAGAATGAGAGTAAGATTTGGTCAAAGATTCTATACAAATAACTCTTCTACCAATTTGTGGAAATATACTTGATTTACAAAACTGTTTTTAATATCTTAAGCAAAGTCACCTTCTTTTTAAATGTCAATCTGGCTCTCTTCCTGGTTACAAATGCACCTCACAAATTATTACCATTGCTCAAAATTCCTCAAAATTCTTGACATGTCTAAAGCGGTTGAGAAGGTATGGCAATAAGGTGTTTTTCATAAATGAAAATGTTTTGTAATAGAAAAGAAACTATTCCACATATTAGAAAATTATCTGAGCAATAGAAAGAAATGAGTAGTATTGAATGGGAAAAACTGGACTGATGTATTATAGGTATAAAATAACTAGTTTTCATCGTGTATATAAACGATCTTCCTGATGGACTTAAATCAAATACTCCGTGAATATTTCAATAGTTTCTAATATAACAGAGTTTCCTGAAAGTTTGAAGAAAGCTTTCAGTGAAAAAAGCTTTTTCAATAAACAATAAATAATAACCGTGACCTTAATAAACAAGCCGTTGGGCACAATTAACCCAAAATCCTAAAAGCACCTGGGAATGATTCTCCGATTTCATAGATACCTCATCTGCCAAACATTTCACGAATTCTCTTCAAGTTTATTAGATCTTTAGATCTGAAGTCTATATTGTTCGTTTACTCTTCTTAAAATATTCTCACGGTTAAAGATTTGATCTTAGTTACCTGAGGACAATAAGCATAACCATAGATACACTCCATGTCCATTGTACATTTGCAAATTAGATCATGGATCTACAAAGCACTATTTGCCGCAATGTATGTTGTTTGTAAACTAACGAGAAACTCTTTTGGCAGAATTGTATATTGATATGACAATATCAAATCTTACTGAACAGATATTAGTTAATTTTCTTTATATGGCAATCCTGCTGTTGGCTCCATATACAGGCTGAGGACATCTTTTTCACAGCAGCAAGAATGATAATTCAATTGTCTTTCAGAATATACAAACCGAACTAAAAAATTATTTTTTCAATCACTCCTCCCGATCTTTATAGGTTAACACGTGTGATTAGCTTTAGAAAAAGTGGAGGTTCGAATGTTTATAATAATGTTTTGTAATAACATTCAATTTTTTAATGGAATATGCTCGATTTCACGATAAATTCGAAATTAAAGAATTTTTTCGATTGGGAAGTAAGACCGTTATTAGCACAATCGAGCCTCATCTTCCATGAAAATATAAACACAAAGCCAGAAGATAAATTTTCGTGTTCTTATAAATATACACGTGTAGGATAACATGTTTTCCCTTACTTTATTTTTCATAAGCGACTAGTTTGTCATAAGCAACTAGTGACAAACCTTTGAACATGTAGTGCTTACAATTTGCACCTGTTTTTCTAGCAAATGTTGTTTATATACATTTTGGGATCCAAAGTATCCGTGATTTAAATGTTGAATATACTTTTGAGACGTGTTGAAAGAAATAATAGGCTATGGAACCACACTAGTTGCTTTAGTTCTTGCCATTTCTTTCTCCAATATTGCTATTTGTTAAAAAGATTAATATTGTTACTTCAAAACGTGTTACTTAAAGGTACATAATCACCTTTTTTGGTCAAATTTTCAATTTCTATGAACATACTCAGAAAATTTCAGAGTCTAAAAATGTCAAGAAGTGGCGAAACAAGCAATTCTTTTCTCTGAAAACAGGAAATGTTTGTCAAACAAGATGGCTGCCACACAGTGAGCATAGAAAATACATAATTTCCTACGGCTTTAATCAATTATATCTCCACTAATATTCATTCTTATGGAGTCACATCTTCAGAATATGTTAGTAGAAATATGAACTTTCATCTAGACCACAGAAGGAGAAATTTGAAAAAAATAGCTGAGGGTGATTTTGTACCTTTAACGCATATTGCAATTGAAGATGTCAGACATAACAGCAGGATGATCAGTAGATAGGAATGATACTTACATTCTTCTCTCTATCTCTTAATTCATCAATCAGTTTTTCAAAATGATTAATGATTTTAATCATCGTTTCTTGTTTCCATTTACCAACTTCTTTTACAAATTGTAAAGATAATAACTTCCATTCATTAAACATGATCTTGTATATTTCAATCACTAAGAAAATATGACAGCATGTTTATTGACACCCGTATTTAAAATATTTTAGCAGTCCCATTATTTAGTTTTTTGGATATTGTTAGGGGGGAATAATAACATTTATTTTACTTCTAGATAGAAGTTGAGTTTTTATATTTATTATTAAACATTTATATTAAAGGACTTTAAGTTTGGAGAAATCAGCGCTACATGTTTCGCACTTTTTGGAGGATGGAGTCTAGTGACGGCTTCAATCCTATTATATATGGGGTTCAAAACTGTCCTACCCTAGTTAAACGTTTACCATATTTCCTGAACAACAAATCAAACGAACTTTTCCTTTGTGATTTTTGATATTTTTTTCATTAGGAACCTTTTGATGTGATGACAATTGAAGATATTAAGCAGAAGGTGGCTATCAGTGCTCTCCTCCAGAGAGGTGCAAAGCATGTTTTTGATTTTTTTCACGCTTATACTTTGTCTGTCGATATAAGACTTTATTGACTGATGTATCATTTCAATTTTGTTCATTCCTTGTCATATGAGGTATTTATGCATAATAATTGGCACAGGTTAGTTAATTTCATGAGAGCTCTCCTGCACAGGTATGGATTTTTAAATTTTCAAGTAACGGTAAAATGTACTTGGCAAAACAATGTTATGCTTTATTTTTTACTTGAATGTTAGTTTTTATACTATCCAATAGTATTTTTGCATAATTATTCAATAGTATGGATAATTTCATAAGTACGGAGAGTACTTTTCAAAGAGGTGCTCTTTACCTTTCTAAAATATGTTCAACTTTGGCACGCTATAGTAGGCTAAATAAGGACTTAATTTACCTTTTTTAAAAGATTTAATATAAGGCACATCATTTCACACTCAAAATCTGCAAACGGAATAAAAAAAATTAAAAAAAATTGCAAAATTTAAATCTTGACCATATTTTTCAAATTCTTTCATCAATAGCTAATTACATCCAAATTTTTACGCTTGTATCATGTTTCTATTCTGAGAAAACCACAAGGGGCATACATTCCACCTAAAAGCCCATATAAAATAGGGTTAAGATCATTGTGGACTTCGTTGTACCACACCCGGATGACATTTGAAATATTTGTTAGTTTTTCTTAAGAAACTTGTTCAAAATATTACTTGTACAGCCTATAACATTTCCAAAAATATAATTAAGAATTCCCATTACTCAACGTCTTTGTACGCTCTCTTACACCATACATATTGAAACTCCACATGAGAAGAAAGAACGGCATTTAGTTGGTTAGAGCAATAATTTAAAAACTCTAATACTTGCTAACCAAGAATGGTTTTAACACTATTACTTATCAAAAAAACATGCTAATGTCCAATCTCCTCTTCAGGGCTACTCTCTCTTGACGAGACATCAACACGTCAAGAGAGAACAAGAACTGCGACGAGATGGACCAATGAAGATACTAACAAACAATAAAATGAAAAACTTTTAAAAGTTCTAGTCACACGAGCCGAAAGAGTGTCTGTTTCCGTTCAGTTTTTTGAGGAAATATGGGATGTTTTGTGCTCACTTTTCTTATGAAAAACATATCAATGCAGGTGGTACAAAGTGCCCCTGGGGTAAAAGAGTAAAGTTTGTAAAATTCAAATTCAAAATTTGCTTTAAGACAATAACTTACAATTACTCTCTATCCCACTCAAAAAGCTTGATTCATCGCTAGTCTGTACATTCAGTAAGCTGATTAGATTAAGCACTTGCTCAATATCTGGTCGATCGTTTGGATCTTGTTGCCAACAATATTCAATTATAGACTTCATAACTGATTCATTGTTACAGTTGGTTGAATCTTCTGAAATATCATCTTTAAAGGTTGGTCGTTGATTACCTAATACCTTTTCCTTAATTTCGGAATAAGAGAATCGAACATTTTCATTTTCCCAAGGATATTCTAAATCTGATCTCAATACTTCATACATGAGCATTCCAAATGAATATATGTCGCATTTCTTGTCAACAATTTTAGGATTTGTAAACCTTTCAGGTGATATAAATGGAGCAGTACCTTTGGCATCTTGTTCACCTTCGTTAGACAAAGACGTTGAACGTTTAACTGAATTGATTATTTCTCTCCTAGATTCTCCAAAATCGCAAAGCTTGAAAATCCATGATTTAAACTCTTTATAAACTAAAACATTCGCAGCTTTAAGATCGTTGTGGACAATATTGTTCTGATGGAGATATACCATTCCTTTGCAAACCTATGTAAGAAATTAAACCGCTACCTTTTTAATAAGCAAATTGAAAAAAGTACAACGTAAAAGACTGAGACTACCAAATGCGGACATTATAGTGTCATTCATGGCAATGCATGGTACGAACATGGAGATATACTTATTCATCCAGCATCAGTTTTATCAGCCGAGAATGCCAAGTTCATTCTTGTAAACCTCTCACATTTTTAACTTACTTTTTTCTTAATAATGTTTCCAGTTTTATGAAAACCTGTTATTGTTGAACTTTGATATAACGACGACTTGTGAAAAAGCCTAAAAATAAGTTTGATGTACCGGGAATTCACTAAAACAAGGTAGGTAAAGAATTTTGAAGAAAAAAAGTTAAAGTTAAAAGAAAGCTCGATATATCTTCCTTGAACAATTTTGCTTAATGTCTGAAGAAACTCTTTGATATATCTGGTGTCTATTATAGCCGTTGTTTGGACAAAAGTTTGTTAACCAGATAACAGAAGAAAACGATATAACGATAAATTCGATAAATTCTTTGTTTATTATTTCCAGCCCAAACTTTATTACAAACAAGGAAGAAATAGTTAACCTTCTCATGACGAACTTATTATGACTTTGTATTATATTTTAGTGGGCACATGACGTCGGACGTTCTTCCAACGTTGATCAGACGGCATGTACCTGCAGGGATATCTCATACCTGATGAACAGCTGCTGTTTTAAAGGACATGTCGATTTCTTCCTTTAATTCATCTAACACTTCTCTTAACGAATGGCAACTAATTTTTATTCCGTCTGTTCCATTTAATGTTATCTCAGCTTTTTCCATAACTAAAGCAAGCATGCCATCGTTACATACACCAAAACATTTAACAATATTTCTGTGATCTAATTCAAGTAGCATCTTTGCTTCCTTTGCAAAGATTTCCTTATTTCGTGAAGAAGATGAAACTAGTTTGAATTTTTTGACAGCAACTTTCTGTCCTTTCCATGTTCCACCATATACAGTGACATCATCACCAAATCCAATTTCATTATCACTCAAATTTAAATCTTCTTTCTTTATAACATACTGAGAGCTAATGCAGCTAGATTTCGTGGATTTTCCAGTACTGCCGGAATTTATCGTTGCCATTTTGTTTGATGAATACAGAAGATGATATTCCTATATTAAACGCACACAGGATGATATAATGCCAAATAATGTCCCGTTTATCCCCATATATGGACTGTTTGTACATTTGTACTCTGTCCAAGGTATTTAAAAAGGGTATGCTCTCCTAATATTACTTGTTTTAAAAACTTTTGATTTATAGAAGCTAAAATAGGATAAATTTCGCTAAAACACATGCAAGGAAGGCTGTTTGCAGTGGGTACACAACATCAGGTATACGTCAAAACAACATCGTTTTTACGATGTTTTGTAGTGGATCCAATGTTTTTGTGTCTGCAGGGTTATATTTGCCTCACACTCAATTGTTTTCGAAATGGTATCTCCCAGTGGGCAAAAACATGTTTACATTTTGCGGTAATGATGCTATAACAACATGATTTTGCCTACTAGGCTCAGTTAAAATAATATTTCATTAATTCAAATACTAACTAGAAACCCCTGGGTTTGAAAAATCACACATTTAGCACTTAAGTATGAATTAGACGCATCCTTGCGCGAGCAA
>JAULBZ010003864.1:0-15681 GCA_032360805.1 Neoturris breviconis
TCTCTTGACGTTTAAGTCAAGAGAGAAGAAGCCCTGGGAACGAGGTTGCAAATACTTGGTTTTTACTTTGTTTACAAGACAAAAAAGCTTATATTGTTTGCTTATTTTCCAGAATGACCGCCCTGGGTTTACAGAGTTCGTATAGCCTTTAAGAAACTAAACTTTTAGAACTAAAAACCCTATTGTTTGGTGCCCAGAATAAGAGACTTCCAGTAAGTACTACACACTTCACCAGGTTTCTTATATAAAACGTGTATTCCTCTGGTGTTACAGTTGTTATAGAAGGGGCCATATGAACTAGTGGATTTAGACTAGTTTATAGTCGTTGGTAGGCTAAATTCAAAAAGCGGGAAAATTTATTCGTAAGGGGATCACTATTTTAAGCGAAAACTTTATAACGCCATATTGGCTGAAAATATTCTGAAAAATCTCTCCTCCACAGTGATGACCGGCTGTTATTTCGAGCCCTGAGATTGTGATAAGAAATGAACATTCTGAGATTTTAATTATATATTTATTTCAGTATATATTTATCTCAACACATATTTCACTCTGGCTTAATTTGTGCAACGCATTCCTCATATACTTTATTACAGCCTTCTAAAGGTAAGCCGTCTTCTTCACAATTCATGAATCCTTTGGAACACTATAAAAAAATGAGAGAGAATATATTGTTCCGTATTTCCTACGGCACTGTAGAAAGAATTCTTTACCACTCAAATATGTAAGGGTATGGAACACATCACTGCCAGCCAAGCAATTTTTTTCAATCTATGCTGTTTGAAATCTTTATTGGGACTGTATGAACAATGAAGAATTAGGCTCTTCCACAGACTCTCTACTTCAAGGAATGTGTTACGTTCCCGCCAACTAGCTACTCAACTGTCTACATGTGTGGCAATATTTCAAAGTTTCTATATGCAGACTTTTCTAACGTTGTTTGTCTATATTTGTATTTAATTAGGAGTACGAAACAAAATACATCCGATAATTATTCAACCTCGTTACCAAGACGTTTTTATCTATTTCTGATATGCGTACGACCGTGATATCAGAAAGAGAAAAAAGGCACTGGGAATGATGTTCATGATTACGTACTAGTTCTTCGTTTGGATTTGCATATAAACCACCATAATCAATGATAGCTTCGTCGTGATCTGTCAAGAGGAAAGAGTAGATGAATGAATCAACAATGAGAGATACTCTCCTCCGCAGAAGCTAGCGCGCGGGATGGCGAAAAGGAGGGGACGAGGGCACTCCACCTTTGCAAAATTTTGCTTATTTTTTATTTTTCGGCATTCCACGGCAGATTTTTTTTTTGGTTTTGTTAGGCTCTGCGGAGGAGAGTGAATGAGAGATATAAAGTTCTTAAATAAAACAATTTGGGTTCTATTTGACGGACACTATCCTGTAGACACATGACGACGGAACACCGTCACAACGACGTCGCGTTATTTCAATGTGGATCCGACGTCGTGTGCTTACTGGTTACCTAATAGATATCATAAAAACAAGATGCCATTATTAACTTTGAGGATAAAGAGTAAAGGTGGGTTTCCACTAGGCAAATTGAAGCCATTGTTGAAAGCGACGTCACCTAACAGACAACGTTGTTTTCAATCAATGTAATGACGTATTGTATTGTAATGTAATTTAATGTAATGTAATGTCTTATTGTTTTTAATCCGACTGCCAAATCTTACCTAAGTACAGACTCACCTACTACACATAAAATCAACGAACAAGTAAAGAAGCGATCATACAATAAAAGAGTTTTGTCAGCAGATCAAGGATCATTCACTTTATTAGTTTTTACATGTTTTAGTAGGATGAGCAGAGAATGCCAAACTTTCTACAAATGACTGGCCGAAAGAATAGCTGAAAAACGAAACATTAATTTCAATGAATTGGCTCAGAACCAGATTATATTTTCATCTCATTCGATCATGTTTATTATGTTTACGAGGTTCTCGATCTCCATTTACAAAGCCTAACCAATTAAGTGAAATCGATTTAAATCTTGTTTCATATGAATCAAAGTTACTTGTCACCAATGAATGATTATTTTTTATGAATAATATCTTTTAACTTTGTCAGCATCATTCTAGCTGCATTTCCGTAATTTCTTAACTATGTTATAATACTTGCCTTAGAATATTACAACATAGCTATCCTCACTCTACTTGTTCAGCGGCAGCCTTTCGCTATATAAACAGACTATTTGTGTAAATCTACTTGGATCCAGTGAAAAAAAAATGTAATGACTTCTCGCCTAGTAGAAATCCGACTTAAAACGGTTCCTCGATACTCTTAGGGTATTACATTCCAATATGTCCCATAAATACTGCTCTACTAGTCTCTAGTGTGACCGTTCAGTGAATAGCATCATGTCACACCAATTTCAAAATGAAAAAGAATCAGCACAATAACAACCAAATATTTTGGGTCTAAACTACGACAAACTAGAAACTCTCAGACTTTAAACAATTTCCGCTTTGTAAAAAATGAGCAAAATAAGTAGGAATAACTTAGCAGTATATCGCAATCTCGTTCCCAGGGCTTCTTCTCTCTTGACGTTAAACGTCAAGAGAGAAGAAGCCCTGGGAACGAGGTTGAGTATATCGTACTAAATGTTTTATCAAAACTACCTTTGGAGACGTTTGACTTCTTGTAGAAAGCAAATACTGTATTTTCTTGAATAAGCGGCATTTCTTAGATAAGTACTTTGCTCGCATAAACCCACCTCCCCATTTAGATATAATCTTTATAATAAGTGCGTTGAAAATAAGTGTCTTCTCTAAATAGACGCTTCTTTGAAGATGAATGTTTTTGAAAGAAGCTAGTAGCGGCGGAGATGAAACATGTGTCACCGGCACATAAACTAACGTGGAGGAGGCAGTACAGCTCATTGTTAAATTCTGCAAACATTGGACTTGGTGCATATTTTTATTTTGTATGCTGTTAGTTGTATTCATTGTTTACAAAAATAATTTTCTTTGATTATCATTTCAAAATCTGGTAACATAAAGGCGGATCTCCACCAGGCGGATTCGTTCACTCGAATTCTAAATGAAGCCATTATTACATTGGTTGAAAGCAACGTCACCTAACAAGCGTTCAAGTGGCCAAGTATCAAAACCATACCATGACCCTATAATCCCAAATTAAAATATAATCATGCCATAAACACATCCATACAATAACCACATTTTAATGGTAACCGCATATAAACCATACCACAACCATATCACAACTACACCACAACTACACCACAACCACACCACAACCATACCACACGACAACCACACGACAACTACACGACAACCACACCACAACCACACCACAACCCCACCATAACCCCACCATAACCACACCATAGCCACACCATAGCCACACTATGACCACACCATGACCACACCATGACCACACCATGACCACACCATGACCACACCATGACCACACCATAGCCACACCATAGCCACACAATAGGCACACCATAACTACACCATAACCACACCATAACCACACCATAACCATACTATCATCCTCATTCTGATATTTATCGTATTGGGTGTCAAAACGCCTTACGCCAACTTTTCAATAAAAAAAAAAAAAAAAAACGCCCGAACAGGATAGATAGGCAGGATGTGTGTTTCAAACTATTCCCTTTGTTCAAATTCTTGTAGAAATAATGAAGATGAAGAAGAATAAGAAGATGTTATGAAATTTATATAATTTATTATTATCAACTGTGCGACTATGACGTAATTGATACGGGGGTCAGGTGTCAGAATAAAATTCTCTCAAAGATAGTCTCAGTCGACAAAAAACAAATTCAAATTCGACGTGTTGTTCTAACAAATATTTACCGCTGGGGTATTTTTTTACAATTACCAACCTCGTTCCCAGGGTTTCTTCTACAAATTTCTTCTACAAATTAAATTCACTTACCTCCGTCTAAGGCTTCCTCTAATGCAACTGACAGATGAAAAACAGCTAGAATAGCACACAAGAAAATGTATGACCGCATTTTATCGTTAGCTTGCATATAAAAAAGAAACTGTTTAATCTCCGTTTTGAAATCTATTTATAATGTTCATAAAACTCTCCTTCGCTACGATTCTTAAAGTACCTATTTATTTTAAAACCAATCATATTAAATTTAGACTGTAACAGGATACAAAAAAATACGAAAATTGTCGGGAATAAATTAAACAATGTTTACGAAGCTGCACAGCTGAATAAATGATAGAACCAAGTTTATACTCAACCCCCGTTTGACTCAGAGCACAATGACAAACCATAATGGATAAATCGATACCGTGTTCGAAAAGGCAAGAGGCCCTGGGAACAAGTTTGGTTTGTTGGTATATAATTAATGTAGGTTTTTGTAAACAAGTACCGATTAAGTACAATTCAAGTTTTTAACTAATGTGAGAGTTGCATGAGATGGAGAGTTGGTAGCCTGAGCAACAATCAGTAAAACTACGGAGCGCTTTTACTGTAAGGACTTGGACTCAGGCTAGAAGAGTTAGCTACAATTTTGAAAGACTCTTCCAGGTTGGCAAATACTTGTTCAAAGTACAATTAGCTACACATTGGTTACACATTTATAAGCAGCAACACTAGTAAATTTCTTCCAAACATTAAGCAGTAGTACTACTAAAAGCTTAACCCTTCATTAGTATGGTGTGGACCCCTGGATTTTTAAATTTTGCCGTAAAAGTAACATAATAAAAATAATAATTCAGGAGGTTATTTCTTACATATTTTAAAAATCTGCATCATACTTTTGTGACTTTTTGCGCCTTAAATCTTCTAATACCTTCCCATGAATTAACAAATTTCTGAGGGTACCCCACCATACTAACGAAGGGTTAAAGGGCCTTAGCAACACCAAATACTAAAATTTGGTTTGTTACTGTAAAATTTAGAGAAGCATGTATTTGTTTAAAACTTACTCTACCTCGGGTCCTCTATCTCAACATTTCGTAATTCTTAGCAATAAATGTCTGTTCATGTTCCATAACGGCCTTTTCTACTTCAGAAAAATTTCCGCGGAATGAAAACGGAACGGAAAATGCGCATTCGTAGAAAGAAATATAAGGACTATATTTCTTTCTGTGTATGTGTATTTTCCGTTCCGTTTCCGTTTCGTGGAAAATTTTCTGAAGTAGAAAATGGCCTTAACGTCAAACAAACTCACAGCAGGTTTTTATTTTCTTGCCGTTCGTGCTTAGCAACAATTAAGCAACAGTCAACCTCGTTCCGATTTTCCGATTTTCCATTTTCCACTTCAGAAGATTTTCCAGGAAACGGAAACGGAACGGAAAATACGCACGTGTAGAAAGAAATATAGTCCTTATATTTCTTTCTACTTATTTTCTAATTCATAGAATTCAACCGAAAATAACTTTATTTATTTATTCTATAATATAAAGTACTCAATACAGCAGTAAGTAAAGTCAGTCTAGTTATGATATTGACTAGTGCGGCTACTTTAGGAGCATTAACTTTCGCGGGCATTAACTTTCGCGGTTTTTGCGGATTTTGGCCCCATTCGCGAGAGTAAAATACGCGAAAAATCCTATATTGATCCATCCGCGAAAGTTTATGCTCCCGAAATTTTTCGAAATTTTCCCAGTTTCTTTTATGTACTTTAGTCTTGAATCGTATTACCCTAAAGACGATATTTTTACAATTCATACTACCCACACTATACTACCCCAATATACTAAGCTCATCTTAGTTAGCCTCTTTTTTTTCGTCCTATGATTATAAAAATCGGAAAATCAGTTATTTGGGAAGATCCTGAGCAAGAAGAACCAAGTGCATTCGACCTATTTGATGAATAGCTATAGTATCTTTTGGAAGGAATGGCGTATGATGATAAGTCAATAAGTATTGTGTTTTTCTCTTTCCATTCTCCCTGAATCCATTGAAATAAAGAATAGAAATTCTCCAATTATTGCTTTAAATACACGAAAATCAATTACTATTTTTGCTCATCCGCGAAAGTTTATGCTAGCGAAAAAATCTCTTTTGAACGATCCGCCAAAGTTTGTGCTCGCGAAATGCAAAAAATCCATAATAATAACAAAAAAAATCCATAGTCATAAGAAAAAGAGATACTAGTCTGAAAGCGAACTACAGCCTATTGGCTATTTCCAACATAAAAGAAAGATTTTCCCGAAAGATTTGTTGCCACCGTACCAAAGGAAAGAAAAGAAATAAAACGCTACAAGGCCTTTATTTTCAACAATTTCAGTGTGATTGGCCAGCTACAAAAAAGGTCAGGAAAACATTCGATAAGTTTTTGCGCAACTTGGTATGGACGAATCATAACAAGATGGCTTCCAAGTGTGGGGCAGTCACAACAACAAGTTACCAAAAATTAGACAGCAATAATGTGAGTGAAAATGGTATTGTAAATGAGGTTATTAATGAGAATGATGAATCCTATGCTGAAGTATTCGAAGATGAAACGGAAGAAGGCAAAAGTGATTCAAGTAGAGAGAGTACTTTAGAGAAATCATGCTCCAGAAAACGAAGTGTCTTGAAACGAAGCGATCAAAGAACGAAACCAGGTTTGCAGAAGAGGGTGTCCTTTTCATCAGTTCCATCAGAAAGAAGAAGACGAGTTTCTAACGGTATGTTATTGCCATAATTTTATTTTCGTATTTTTATGTAGTAGGCCCTAGCTAGCTACACGAGAACACGTATTTTATAATGTACACCCGTGTACATGTGCAGCTAGTAGCTATATATATGCGAACTGGAAATCTTTGTGCAAAGATTTTTGCAATGAAAAAGCACGAGAAAATCTTGGGTAGCAAAACATAAGTTAAATTTAATCTGAAACTGTAGCGACCAAAAGAGCATATTATCATTGGAGTGCTAGCTAAAGAACCGGAAAAAAGTATTTTATTTACTGACAGGTACGGTAAGGGCTAGGTCAAGCAGTCATCGAGACAGCTGTTGGAGTTTTAATCAGTAAATAAAGAGATTTATTCCCGCTTCTTTAGACATAGCGTATCATCATAGCTATAATTTCCGGAAATTATAGAATTATAAATTATGGAATTCCATTTTGGATTTATTTATATTTTAAAATATAATAATATTTAATAATTCCTCGATCTACTACAGATACAGTTCTTTACAGAAAAATCTTGAAAGTCTCTCATTTGTATTGTAGTTTGTATTCATAGAATGAGAAAAGGTCGGAATAAGAGCAAATAATCACTGTGGCGGAGGGATTTTTTTTAAAGCTACTATGCTAAAAAGTTCCTCCACCACAGTGATAATTCATTTTATTTTAACCACTGTAGATGCAAAGAAATATATATATATATATTAGAGAGCAGGTGTTAAAATAACTGACAGTCATCACTGTGGATGAGAGATTTTTAACATAACTGTTAAATATATTTTAACCCTGGGGAGAATACTCGTGGAAAAGTTTGGAGCATTCAAGCCAGGTTTATCTAAATTATTGATATCAGAATAAGATTCAAGACAATAAGTATAAAGTAAAGTTTTCATTATTTTCTTTATTTTTATATTCACCTTTCATTTTCTCATATGCTTTTATTATAAGATTAACTTATTTGAGTGTCAAAAATATTTTAAATTTTATTTTTAAGTTATAAATATATATCAGCAGCATTTTCAAATTTTAAGTACTGTATTTCTGTGAATTTTAATCTCTGTGAAGTAAATTGCTAGATTTAGAGTTTAAAGAGCAATAATCACTCATCCAAGCCTATAAAAAACACTCCTCCACATGTTAAGTTCCGGCAGCTGTATACTCTTAATTTGACCACTGAATCTTAGATTTATCTTGAGAAGTACAGTAGCAGATTAATTTCAAGCTTAATTATGGAGCAGAGCTCGATATAAGAACAATTAATCACTGTGGAGGAGTAATTTTTGAGCATAAATTCAAGCTACAAATTCGGAATCTATGCTTAAAAATCCCTCCTCCACAGTGATTATTTGCTCTTATTTTGACCTCTGTTGAGGCTATAATAAAAAAGTTATTTCTGAATGACTTCTCAAATATTTTATATCATCAGATATACTGAAGGGACTGTTTCAAAAATTTAAGTTGTATATTGTGATATTGTGATCTATTTTTGCAAAAACTGGTCCTAATTTCCCATGACCACACCCTTTTTGACCACACCCTTTTTGACGATGATTTTCAGGTTTTACGTTCGAAAACAAGAAGAAATATATATTTTTTGAAAAAAATATATTTTCAAGTAAAGTAATCAAACGATAACAAGTTTCATGGTGCACAATCCATAATCTGCCCTAGTGTTGAGGAGCCTCTAGAAAGCATCTATGAATTAACTTCCTGCAAATTTTTTATAAATTTCAACCCAGTAATCTTTTGACTTATTATTTTATTTTATTTAATCTGTGAACAAGAACTGTAATAGTTTGAAAGCTAAGAAGTTATTTAAGTAAAATATATTTGTATTCTTTTGGCTTGGTATGACCACTCACTTTAATATATATTTATACTCAATGCTATGGTTTTCTGTGAGTCCTGTTTTACCAAGAAACATGGATCCCTATTATAGAAGGTTGTGAAATTTACCATTTTCTTTCAATATTTATATATATTTACAGACTTTCTCTCTCACATTGATTTGGATATTTAGTTTAATTCTTTCTTTCATCCTATTAACTCTGAACTATTTATACAATAGGAACGTAACATGACCATTGATTTTCAATCAGACTGTTTATTAAAGCTAAACTCAGTTAATCTTATTTTAAGCTGAGTTTACGAATAACTGCAGTTTAAGAAATATGTAGGGGTTAAGGAATGTTATTGTTTCAGAGACTACCTTGCAATTGATTAATTTCTTTGGTACGAATAAACCAATCAATTGCAAGCTTGTTGACTCAGCACTCTTCCCCTTTATTAATATTCCAGTATCAGTAATTCAGTGGTTGAAATACGAATATATGCTTAAAAACCACCACACTTGATGATATACTTTCTATCTGATTTCATTTATTTATTTTGCGTAATAAAATAATAATTACTGAGGAGGATTGATTTTTCAACTAAAGTTGTAGGCTACAAAGTCAGAAGGTATGCTAAAAAAACCTCTTCCACAGTGGTTATCTACACTTATTTCAGTCCATGCTCATATTACTTTATACATCAGATAAAAAATAATAACCTGCTAAACCAACACATTTGCTAGTGTTTGAATCATTCCCAAAAAATTTTCCTAGGGGAAGAGTGCTGAATTAATGATCTTGCAATTGATTGGTTTCTTCCTACCAAAGGAATCAATTAATTGCAAGCTCATTGACTTAACACTGATTGCTGAAGGTATTATATTTTTAGCGTACTGTACCTTCTTCAGGCTAAGTCTTTAGAGTATGCCCATAAATCACTGTTTTGCAAGGAAGTACCTTAACTTTGCAGTTCAAAATAAGAACATATAATCTCTGTGGAGGAGATATTTTTGAGCATTGCTTCAAACAAAATAACTCCTCCACTGTGATTGTTTGCCCTTACTGTATTCCGAACACTGTTTGAACATTATTTGTTCTTAAGCACTGAAAAGAGACTGAGTGTCCAGTGGCTGCAGGATTAAAATAACTGCCGGTCATCACTGTGTAGGAGAGATATTTTAGAATATTTTCAGCCAATTTGGCAGTGGTTGAATAGCAAATAATCACTGTGGAGGAGTCACTTTTGAGCATATCTTTAGGCTTTCTATTTCTTCTTATTTCAGACCCTGTTTCTTCTTATAATTTATTTTTTAGCAAATTTAAAAAAGCTGATTGTCAATGTTTTCAGCACAGTAAATGCTAATATGTTTATAATGTTAGCAAGTTTTAAATATAATATCTGCTATATATTATAGGGATATAAAAGTAACTAGCATCTATTACGTAAACAATAGTTGGTTGTTGATTCAGCGTTCTTCTCTCTTAGTGCATAAACTAAGTGCTCAAATTAAGAACAAATAATGACTGTGGAGGAGAGATTTCTGAGCCTAGTTTCAGGTTTTTATTCTAAAAATCACTCTTCCACAGTGATGACCACTAGTTATTGTTATTATTTCGACAACGATAATCACTATGGAGGAGGGATTTTTGAGCATAGCTTCAGGTTGTAAATTCTGAAGTAATGCTCAAAAATGACCCATTCACAGTTATTATTTAGTCTTATTTCAACCAATGGAATATGAACATAAAAATATTGAAGAAATCAAAATATAAAGCTTGTTTTCATCATCGGTTAGGTGAACCAAATCAAGATTTTATTTACCTTTGCTACTTTTAAGGGCTAAGTGGTCAAAATATGACAAATAATCACTGTGGAGGAGCAATTTTTGAGCATAGATCCAGGCTACTAACCATGAAGCTATGCTAGAAAATCCCTCTGCCACAATGATTATTTGACTGGTTAAAAAAAATGAAACTAAGCATACACAGAGACGTTTATTTCAACCAACTTGCAATGAATTGGTTTCTTTGGTACAAATTAATCCATTGCAAGATCACTTTTCTCTATACTGTAACATTTATTTATCATGGTGTAACTGAGGGATACCCAGTAAGAAAGATTTTTGAACAGAGCTCCTCTACAGTAATTATTTGCAGTTATTTCAACCACTGGACATCACACTATCAATTAAAGACAAGTATAAGATTTGTAGCTATGCTGTCACATTGGGAAGGAATTGATAAAAGTTGTTACTATTACCCCCTGAAAAATAAGAAATAATGAAAGAATAGCTGTTAAAATTTTTAAAATATGGGTGTTAACATGAAAAGTTTCTTACCATTTGCTCTGCCCTGATAAGTGATAAACATCAGAAAATGAAATAAATTTAATCACAAAAATTGTTGAAAAATATGTTTCATGACAAATTATTTGGAAGTTAGATTAACATAATCATTTGGCATGCTACAAGACTGAACTATGCTCAAGAATCTCCTCCCTCGTGATTATTTGCTCTTGTTTCAAACATGGATGCATATTTCTATGATCTATTGCAGTGGTCGATATTAGAGCAAATAATCACTGCGGAGGACTGATTTTTGAGCATGGCTTCAGGCTATAAAGCCTGAAGCTATGCTCAAAAATCACTCCTTCACAGTGATTATTTGCTCTTATTTCGAACACTGCCAAGTCAAACTCCTTACGAAATAAGAGTAAGTAATCACTCTATTTGAGAATAGCTTCAGGCTTTGTAGCCTAAAGTTATGTTTAAAAATCACTCCTACGTAATGATTATTTGCTTTTGTATTTACAACTCTAGACACTATTTTAAATTTAAATATGAAGCAGATTTAAAACCGTTATGAGAATGTTTGTTTTATATCATTGTTTGTTGACATTCACTGGGGATCTGTATAATTGATTCAAAATTACACTAATTTATCCCAAAATATCTTTAATCCAAGCAGAACGTTTTTAAAGCTGTTCGTGCTAGTTTACATTGTTTGAAATTTAAATAAGCACTGTG
Organism: Neoturris breviconis; assembly: GCA_032360805.1. Classification (NCBI taxonomy): domain Eukaryota; kingdom Metazoa; phylum Cnidaria; class Hydrozoa; order Anthoathecata; family Pandeidae; genus Neoturris; species Neoturris breviconis. The sequence goes on from JAULBZ010003864.1 coordinate 11,511, forward strand.
AAGTATATATAGCTTCGGGCTCTGTAGCTTTGTAGATGACCACTAGTTATTGAACGATATAATAATATTATTATTTTGATAGCTAGTGATTACACTATGGAGAAGGGATTTTTGAGTGTAGCTTCAGGCTTCAAATTCTAAAGCAATGCTTAAAAACCACTCCTACACAGTGATTATTTGCTCTTAGTTTCACCACTGTAAATAACATTTTGGCATATCAGAATAAATCTATATTTTATGCTAGTTTAGTTACCCAAATCCTAATTTCCGTGACGAATACATGCCAGTGCTAATGAAATCACCGGGGGTAGCTCATACTTAAATTTTTTAATATCATTTTTCAATGAAGAATCCCATGTTATTACAACTTTTGTTGTGTTTATTTATTAAAGACACCTAAAAAATGTGTTAAAGTCTATTTTTATCATTGTACATTTTCTCGTCCTGAAATGAACACCACATTGTTTTAAAAATGTGTTAAAGTCTATTTTGAAAATAAAATGAACACCACATGGTGTACTTTTTAGATAATTATATCCATATATATTAGTCTGAAATGTTTTGTAGGCTGCTTTTTGTCTCATTTATTTTGACTCATTTTTTACCCCTACTATCAAACAGTCTTCTTGTGAGGATCCATCTTAATTCTTTGTTGCCCATGGTATCAGCATAGTCATTAGCATGGCTTGATTTTTTTTCCTGTTCCATCATGTATGGCTTTCTCTACAGGTACTGTTTTTCACAGTCTATGGTCAGTGTTTTATATCTATTTTATATTTTTTTTGGATGTTTTTAATCTATCATTACTATTTTACAATATATATTGATTTTTTGCTTGTATAATTTATAAACATTTTACCTTATATGTGCTTTTCCACTATCTCCATGAATCACAATTTACAACGGGAGATAATGGAATATCACCATATGCAGGACACACATTGATAACAGAAATCCTGTAAAAATATTCGACAAATGAATAAATAAATAGTACAGATAAATTAATCTGTTATCGCCGACTCAGCACTTGACTTTCAGGCAGTCCCCATTTGACAGCACACCATATTTTGAACTAAGTGCGTGCATCACATATTTATATTTACATCTCCTGGATTTGATTAGCATCTTCTCAGTATTTAATATTCTATCCATTTGAATATTGAGAAGATGCTAATCAAATTCAGGAGGTTGTATTAGCATGTTGAATTTGACACCCTCCTTCACAGATGTAAATTTTATTTATTTCAAATCTTAATATATGTCTCATATCATAGATATTTGAAATTAGGTATATACCCAGTGGGCAAAAATTTATTCCAAGTCAGCAGTTAAGACGCTAGAACAATGTTATTGTACTTATAAATTGTTAATTAAAGAGTGTGGTTTTTTTTGATTTAATTTATTTAATAAACAATTACTTTAAATTATTATTGATAATATTAAAGTTACTATCTCAAACTTTTGTAACCCTGAAGCTATGCTCAAAAATCCCTATTCCACAGTGATTATTTGCTCTTCAAACACTAGTCCCTATCACCACATTATTATATCTCTTTCAGCTACTGATTGTTTCATATATATGCAGAATGGAACCGAGTTTCTTAAAGTACGTCCAGGTTCACGTCAATATCAACGTTACTATCAGCTCAACCAAGACATGGATATGTTGCATTGGAGGCCATCGTCAAAGAAACCTGAAAAAGCTATATGTAGGTATTCAGTGTTTATAACCTGAAGCTTTGCTCACTCCCCACAGTGATTATTTGCTCTTTTTTGATTACTGAGAAATAATTCTAACGGGTTAAAAGAACTGGTGATAGTCACTGTGGAGGAAGTATTTTTCAGAATATTTTTGGTCAATTTGTCCGAAAATATTCTAAAAAATCTCTCCTCCACAGTGATTACCACCAGTTATTTTAACCTTTGTACTAAGAAGAGAGAGGCCAAGGCATATCAGACAACAGTGTTTGAAATAAGAATAAATAATTGCAACGAAGGAATGGTTTTTGAGTTTGCTTCAGACTTTCTAGCCTGAAGTAATGCTCAAAAATCACTTTTCATATTTCGAACACTAGGCCAAGGCGCCAGACAATTTATTTTTCCTACATCTGCCTGACATTTTCAAGCATTTCATTGGAAGTTTCCGACATTTTCTGTCTGACTAAAGCTAATATTTTTGAACATAAACACATAAGCTTGTTTTGTATGACACTTTTGAATATTATCTGATATATGTTTTAAATTGTCAGACAGAAAATTCTTTGTGTGATGAATTATTAACAGAATGAAATGCGTTTCTTCAAACTGACACGTTTGGAATACTGTCTTCTTCACAACAATTTCCAATATTTACCTTTATTATACGAAATTAATGCAACGTGGTAAACATAAATTAAAAAATTTACGTAAAACCATGCATCGTTATTTAAAATCGTGTGTATTTACTCACAGTGTTATTTCTTTGCATGTTTAAAGTTCCACAGTGATGAACCTCATAGCTGAATGCAATAAAATTTTGTCGCACAAAGTTTGTTGCCTTTAATTATTCCTATGCATTCCCACAAAATTATACTTTTTGTTGCTTCAAGCCAAGAAACAAAATAAAATTATAAATTTAAAATTTACTTTCCATTAGTCACATGGTGTACTAAACAGAAAGACAAAAGGCCTTTTCAAACTTTACAGTGAACATTGTTTGAACTTTTTGGTAATTCGGTATTCCTTTTGATCCTTTGAATATAATGGAAAGATTACGAAATAGAGTGATGAGTTAATGCGATAAATATCAAAACTGTTTGACATTCATTGCCAACCTCATCTCCACAATTTTAAGACAGCGAATTTCATGTGATATTGTTCCCACTGAGGCGATAAAAAAATGGTCGCAGGTGATTCAATAGGCAGTTCGAGATAATCACTGCTGTAGGAACTAAGCTTAAGAGGGATGAAAATTTGAAAAACACACACAATTGAAACTACGAATTAAACCTTAGATGCATGTGTGTGTTCTCAGTTGGTGCTTTTACGGTAATTTTTAATCACATAACATTTTCAAAAGAACATTCAGCTATTAATAATTGCCGTGGAGAAGAGATTTTTTAGCATAGCATCAGACTACAAAGCCTGAAACTATGCTAAAAAATCACTCCTCTACAGTGATTATTTCCTCATATATTAACCACTGTAACAGTCTTCTTCATTATCTTCTTTCTATAGTACCTGTTGACTTATTATATGAAATACGTACTGGCAAGAACACAAGTATCTTCAAAGAACAAGGTGCAGCATATTCTGAAGACTGTTGTTTTTCTTTAATTGTTGGACCAAATTATGATTCAATTGATCTGGTTGCAAAGAGTTCTGATGAAGCTAATATATGGGTAACTGGATTAAGGCTGCTGAATCAGAGATTAGGTTTGTTCCATTTCTTCTTTGCTTCCCAAGAAATAGTATTTGAAATATATGATGGCCCTGTAGGGTCAACGGTTCATGCTGTGCATTAAGCAGTTCTCACTATGCATCAATTTGTGAAAAGTGATAAGTGATTACCAGCAGTTATTTCAACCCCTATAAGTGTCAATTCTTTATTGTATGGCATGAAATTTTAGATATTATCTTAAATTTCATGCCATACATTTAAAGAGTTGAGACTGTTATAGGGGTTGAAATAACTGCTGGTAATCACTGGGGAGGAGAGATTATTCAGAAATAATTCTGTAAAATCTCTGATGACCAGCAGTTATTTTGACTCCTGCTGTGTATAGAATCTTTATCTAGGCAGCTTCGAAATGTTGTGAATAATCATGGAAATAATAAACTGGACCAGATGATATCCAGAATTAGTACACAACTTATAACGAGAATTCTGAAAATGCTAATATTATTATATTATTCTCCAAATCTCAAAGCAAAGAGTTAGGATAGATGGGAGCTCCACACACACAGTTTCTCATGCTACTGTTTATTTTATAGAGGTTTTTGATAATAACTCTATTATTTTGTTAATGATAACTGTTCTAGATTCTTCAAGTTCAGATGACAATGACATGAGAGAACAGTATCTTTTTCAACACATGCTCTCAAATTTTAGTGGTCCATCTCCAAAATTCGTTACCAGGGGAAGAGTGCTGAATCAATGATCTTGCAATCGATTGGTTTCTTCGTCCCGAAG
>JAULBZ010003865.1:0-15679 GCA_032360805.1 Neoturris breviconis
AAACCTGTTCAAAGTCAGCAAAATAACGTTAGAACAACGTTCTTTGAACGTTGTTCTAACATTATTTTGCTGACTTTGAACAGGTCTTTGCCCGCTAGGATAAGAGCAAATAATCACTGAGTAGGAGTAATTTTTGAGTTTAGTAAGCCTTATGAAGTACTAACCCAGTAGGTAAAAACTTGTTCAAAGTCCGCAGCAAAGACGATGTAATAACGTCTAACAACGTTGTTCTAACGTCTTTACTACGAACTTTGAACAAGTTATTTCCCACTGAAAATACGAGGCAATTTTGTGGTTTCTTCTGAAACGATGCCATGTTTAATAACGTCACAACAATTCCAAGTAAAGTGGGAAAATTTCTTAATCGCAGACTGTTTATTACCTAACAGTCTTTTGCTAGGACTATATCCAATAGGGTCTGTACGTGGTCGTCGTCTTATGTGTTTATCGTGCGGTCTTTCTACATTTCGGAAACGAGGTAAATTTGGTGTTGATTCTTCTATAATTTTGTCATATTTATCAACGTTACAATAATTCCGAGTAGAGTGTGAAAACGTCTTATTCACAGGCTGTTTATTAGCTAACAGATTTTTGCCAGGGCTATATCCGATAGGGATTTTTGGAGTGTCCGGCCGACGTCTTGTTTGAATATCATGCGTTCTTTCTACAGTTCGAAAAGTAGGCAGTTTTGTTGTTAGTTCTTCCGTAATGATGTCATATTTACCAACGCCACAACAATCCCCAGAAGAGCGTGAAAATTGCTTATTCATAGACTGTCTATCAGCTAACTGTTTCTTGTTAAAGTCATAACCAATGACTCTACGTGGAAGAAGTCCTTTATTGAAACCAACGGTTAATTTTACCCTTGTCAAATGTGGGTGGTCTTTAATGGAGCCGCAATCAGCATTAAACCATGTCTCTTGGCAAGTCATTCTTTGCTTTACTTGATAGTAGCTATATTATAATTGTGATAATGTATGTTTATAACTGAAAATGTTACAAATGATATGGAAATACACAATATGTTGTCAACCTCGTTCACAAGGCTACCTTTCACTTAGATGAACAATTTCATAATTTAATCTTTTTCCTACTCTTAATCTTTCCGGTCTAAAAATAGGCGATGACGTCATTTTCGTAAAATATCTTTGTGCCATCATTGCGAAAGAGAATTTCCTGGAATCAGAAAACAGAATGAAAAAATGTTTTCTCAATCAAATATTTTCTCAATTAGCTACTTATGCCAGGGAATAATATTTGCTAGGAGTTTTACGCCTCTAGCATTATTTAATATCTTGGAACAATATGGTTTATTTTTTTCCTCCGGTACACGATATGATATCATTATTTATACTGAGTGATGGTGAAACGACCTCAACAATCATTTGGCATTATAAAACTGTTAGCTCGCGATGAGCCAACTTGTTGCGATGGTTCACCTACACAGCATGAAAGCATGGACGTACGTCCATGATGAAAGCCTACCAAACACGGTCTCGCATTTCTCCGTATTTGGACTGTGTATTGACATACATGGCAATACATATGGAAATACACAGTCCGAATACAGAGAAATATAGGACCGCGTTTGGTAGGCTTTCATGTTGGGCTAGGCTTTGACATAATTCATAATTCATAATCACTTTAAAATACAATACGTTAACTTATTCCTTACAATACTCGCACCCATCATATTTTCAAGCCTCTAGCATCTAACGACCTTTTTTTCTTTTTTTTTAGCTCTTTTCGACCATTTTTCGTCTTTAATGCGCGAAAAATAGCATCTTTAATTTTCGTGCACCTATGCGTGCAAATTGATGAGGCGCAAAAATTAAAAGGAGCAATGTAATCACTTGTTTTAAACTTTGTTCTATAGTCTTTACTTTGAACAAAACCACCTTGTTCAAACCACCGCCCTTTTGCGGTGAAAAAATACTCCCAACGGGAAACAAAGCCACCTTGTTCAAACCACCGCCCTTTTGTGGTGAAAAAATACAGCTGAAATTTAAAAATACATCTCAAATAAACAAAAAAGAATAACAACGAAACGTCATATTAGAAGGAGTAGAAATCCTGTGAATAGAAACATAGACACGGTTGATTTAATATGGTAAGAGAGGGCTGGTATCTACTGACGTCATAATAATAACCGGATTAAAATAATTTCGAATGTAGAAAGTAGTAATTTCTGAAAACAGCTGGAAGTAATCGCCTACGTTCATCCGAAATAAAATACACAAATTTATTTCTTATTCTATATATATAATATATAGCCTCAAAACACATGGACGTGTCTGCTTTAATAGGAAAGATTACTAATACAGTCTACTGCTGTTCGTGATCACTTGCTTTTTTGTACGAAATTTTCTTCATGTACCAGTCTGCCGCGGCGAACAACTGATCCCGAACAACTGGCGTATCTTGAACGTTTAAGATCTAAAACTTCACCCAGGACCCGAGAGTCCAGGCACACAAGATATGTGTAAATTAGCCTGATTAGTACTAAAATTTAAAGTATCATTTCCTTTTCCTTGCTTTGTTTTTGTCTCTCTCTGTTGCAATAATGATCTTTACTGTTAATCTTATATTTCTCTCGATTTATATCTTTATATTATCTTTATGATTCTGTTTCGCAGTACCATGTTCCGAGTCTTGTAATTTACTGTAATCTCCTCCATCTCTTTGCCATTGCTAGTGGTAATAAGAAATAACGAAGATATTGTGCCATTTGTTCAACCACTCTCAAAAATACGGAGAAAAACAGAAATGTGTGTGTGAAATTCTACCAATGAAATGTGTATAATTTCTTTCTACGCGTGTGCATTTTTGTTCATGACGTCATAGGAGAGAGGGGTGGGCATTTTGAAAATATGTTAACCCTATTAGACCTTGAGGGGAGCATCATGCCCCTTCCCTACTATTCATATTAAGTTGTGCGTAACTTTTTAAATAAAAGTGGCATCATGCTCAAACTTTTTTCTTAACTTTTAATTTGGAAAATAATTAAAAATAATTTTCTCATCTTCTGCATTACGATAATTTCCAATTTCAATTAGCTAGATCTCTTGATTGTCGTAATTTCATAGAGGGTCATTATGAAACAGAAAAAATTGGAAGAAAAATTAGCAAAAATGAAGAAAAGAAAATTTATTCTGCAAATATATCTTTTATTTTTAAATAATATTATTTCAGACGGTGTTTGGTGGTCGGTGGCTACAAACGTAGGAACGGTGGACGGTAAAATTTCCCAACCCCTTTTTATATATGTGTTTGTTCTTTTAATATCGACTTTCTATGTTCTATTATCTTTTCACGTTTCCACTTTTTTTACATAAAATATTCAGGATTTGAGCGAGAACTGAAGTTTCTTACTTTTTCCATATATTTTTTATTTGTTTCTTAAAATAAGTTAAAGTCGCATAATCACCCTACTTTGCCAAAACTCCAAAATCGGTGTCAAGTTCATTATTGACAATTGCTGATTAAGCCCTGAAAATCTGAGCATTTATGAATAACAGGAAGTGGGTTAAATAAAGAATTATTTAACCAAATGCTACTTACAACTTTATGTAATTATGCATATAATCAATGAGGTTTGGCCAAACAGTTGGTGTAAAAAATACAAAACTTTAATCACTCATATCTCCACAAATAATTGTCATTAGGAAATCAAATTTTCAGAATGTGTAACTGACTTGATAAGCTTTCATGTCATGTATATAAAAGTTTGACCAAAATAGGGTGATTTTGCACCTTTAACCCTATTCAGGCCGCATATAATTAACAATGTAGCACAATTATGTTCTTGATAAACGCATCACTTATGATGACGTCATTACAGCAAAACACATTGTACAAACAGAATTAGGTGGAATTCTTTCCTAGTGGTAATTTTCCCTTAACAACCAAATTTTTGACGGGTGGTAAAGCAAATTATCAAACCACAAATCTTGTTTTTACTTTCAAATATGTTCACCTATCACCTATGACGTCGTCATGAGTAATAATTTACGAATAAAATAATTATGTCAAAATGTAATTATGTGTTATCCTAACTTTCTGTTACTTTCCTAGAAGAATCTTAGTTTATAAGTTGTTATTTTAAGTTATATTCAGTCTTTTATATTTATATTTTTGATGTTAAATGTAACCTTAGATTTGCTATATACTTATGACACGATAAAAGTTCCTTTTAAAAGTATAATACAAGAAGCCGAATCGGCTAGAGAAAATACTCAGTCTGAAGCTAAAACAGGAAACAGGTGAAATTGGAATTTTCAGCAATGAAATTAATTGGTCTGCATTTTACAGACTCTCATACAAATATTCCGCATGTTTAAAACGTGCAAATGGATAATTTTAAACACAGTCTGCTAATATGTGGCCGCACGTTCGAAATATGCGGCCAAATTTTGGAACAAAGTGTCTGCGTTGACCAATGCGCAAACACGAGGTGCGAAAGACTATAATAAATTGTACTCATTCAAGGCTCCGCACCGTAGTCTCAGATGATCACCTTCTACTTACAGCAGCTTTTCCTGTAACACCCCTTGATTACGGTATCTCGTTGCCTCTTTCGATCAAATTGTGTGACACAAAAGGCAAGAATTAACAGATCGCTGTGCAGCTGCTTTAATCAGACATGCAGAACAATTTAAACTTAACTCTATATTTATTTATAACCCTAACTCTTCTTCCCAATTGTGAGGTTTAGCAAAGTAAGAATACATGTAGGCCGAGATTACGTTGTAGTGGAGCCTGGAACTAATCGTGGTGATTCCCTAATCTCTTCGTATCCTCCAAATCCAGATCTTTGGGTTCTTTTTCACCAAGAGCTCGCAATCTGAGGAAACGAACAAACATGGATACTTTGTAGCACTTTGTAAAAATCTGCTAAACCCACATTCGAAGATCAAGATTATACTAACTATGCCGAATGAGTCCTACAATTCCGTTTGCTATCTTAAATTTTTTAGAGATATGATCATCGAAACTTAATTCAGAGTCTATCGTCAGAGACATGAATCAGGTTTCTAATCTTAGACCATTCTTCGAGTGATTTAATGTCCTCTTGTAATCTTAACGCGTCATCCTTTAAGAGAATTTGACGGAATATCTTGGTGTCATCGGCAAACAAGAGTCCTTCCGAGTTGATGTTATTAAGTATATCGTTATGTCCAAAACAAATAGTATTGCACCTAGAACAGTGCCCTAGTATTGCACCTAGAACAGTGCTCTCAGGTATACCACTTACGACCGGAGCAGGTGCTGATTTAACTCCATTTACAACGACCTCTTGAGTCCAATCGTATCCAATCTAAAACTTCCCCCCTGATGGCTACGTTTCAAGTTTACCAATTAGGCGGTGATAAATCCGTATTGATTCGTGGAAAGTAGGTTTCTTTCCACTAGGTGGGTCAGAACAGTCTATGATCTTACATACTTCTCTATTATCTTGCATAGAATTGAAGTTAGACGAATTGAACGGTAGTCTTCGGGTAGATTCCGTGCTCCTTTTTGTCGACTAAAAACACAGATCGGTTTAAAAAAGTCGGCATTAAAATTTAGTCGGCAGAAAATTTAGTCACCAAAGGAAAATTTGGTCAATTTTTGCCGGGGTTTTTTTACGGATAAGGTATATTCAAATCTTACTTATTTTGGTCGTTTATTTTAAGTACCTGTGTAGGAGAGTGCAAAGTTCACGACCTCAAATTTTACATGGAATAATCCAATCAATTTTCAGGCAGTGAAGGAAATAAGAACCAATAATCAATATGGCGTGATTGTGAGCATAGCCACATGATTTACAACATGAGGCTACGCTCAAACATCCCTCCTCCACGGTGATTATTTGCTCTTGCTTCAATCACTGCTAACGACGAGAAAATATTTATTTCTTAGATTATTCTTGGTGTAATAGATGTTGTGAAGAGTAAAGTCGACACCGTAGAAGAAATCGAAACACATATCAAAGATGTTCTTCAACATATACCACGTGACCAATTAATCATTTCGCCTGATTGTGAACTGATTTTTCTTCCACATCAAGTAATGAAGGATAAATCGAAAAATATGGTGGTAGCTGCAAAATCATGTTTAATAAAACACATGTAAATGACTGGTACAGATATATAAACAAATGGAAATTTCCAATGAAATATATTACATGGGGGATTTCTTATATAATACATTTTCTTGGATAAATCAAAACAGTAAGTTTGTTACACCTCAACTCATTTCATTTCTCCCCGTGACGTCAGTTTTTCTGCATATTATCATCAACGTACTTACTCGAGTCTCAAAGTCATCGTCCGACATCACTTATGGAGGAGTGTTTATTGAGTACAGTTTTCAGCCACAAAGCTGTATTCAAACCCACTCCTACACAGGTGACGTAGTTAATTTAAGACTTGCCTATTTTTATTTTTATTTCTTTTAGTGCTGTTCCATTTTATCATTTTATCTTCCGCTTGTAACATCAGTTCTGTTCTGGGGTCCATTTATGAGCATGTAAAGAATTTCTTCTTTTATGTAATATGCGTGTTGAAATTTTTAGCTAGCTGCAGCCAGAACAGCTGGATCCTTCTTTACAGTAGACTGTACTTTTATTTTGTTTACATTTTGTAATCGATTGGTTGCTAGGTAACTATGACTTAAAGATGGTTTATTAGTCGCACAATCAACGACACTAAATACAAAATGTAAACAACCAAATTTCACATAACTACCATGATGCAATACAGCTGTACCTTCCCATCCAGCACCGCTTCCACCAATTAAACTAGATGCACTAGCCCGGCAATTACAAGCACGTGTAATAAACTCGGTCCCTAGCCCTCTCGTTGTACGACCAATAGGTGGCTTCTTTCTTCTTTGTTGCGGGTCGAGGAAGTTCGAGTTGCCTTCAAATTTTGCGTTACTCGACGTAACAGTGGGTTTTGGTTTTTCAGAGAAGTCACAAGAATATAGAACGTTATCTACAATGGTCCCATGCTCGGAATAATTTAACAATTCAAATTGGCGAGTCTCCTAAAAATGAAGGGTGCTTTGTCAGCGGATTTACACTAGGCGAATTCACTCGCACAAATTCTAAATGAAGCCACCAGGTTGGTTGAAAATGACATCACCTGTCAGGAGACGTCGCTTTCATACAATTTAATGGCTTCATTCAGAATTCGTGGGAAAAAATTCGCATAGCGGAAGTCCGTCTTAAGTGAAAGATTGATTTCTTCGTTACAAAAAAGTGGATTAACTATAAGATCGGTATATGTTTTTTTCATAGAGATGAAACGACAACCTAGTTTAAAAGAATACTACAAGTTCCTTAAATAAGGAGAACATTTTTGCGGGTGTTTTTGTTCCCAAGAAATTAACTCTCCAACGAATGTTTAAGCTTTAACGACGAAGAGAAACCCAAGCAAAAATCTTTGTTCGTTCTTCCAAAAACGAGAAAAGTTCAACCGCAAAAATAAATTATAGTTTAAAATTCCAGTTAAATAAATTTCGCGGTATTGCACTAACATTGCTTCCAATAAAAGCATATAAATAATCACTGTGGAGAAGAGATTTTTGAGCATAGCTTCAAGCGTTGCAGTCTATTTGTTTACCTGATCGTAAAATATGGTAGCGTGTTTTCCTGATATATAATTACAAAATCCATAACTTGATAAACAGAGATCCATGTCTGCACCTAATACATCAAGAGAAACACATTATTCAAAAATACAAGGAAGCGAGGCGTTGGCTGCTCAAAGTAGAAACTTGCTGCAATGCAATAACTTCCTTTTTGTGTTGTGGTTATTGAAGAACTGAAAGGGATTAACCAATTAATTAATAATATTAAGTCTGGATATAACTGCTGGGCATCACCTGTGCAGGAGTGTTTTTGAGTGCAAAAAACACTCTCCTATAAATTGTGCCTGACTGTGTATCAACCTATCAGGTTTAGTTACAGTATTAACCAATCACATTTCACAATATAATTTAAACAAGATGCTAGAAGAATATAAACAAAGGCATTGGTATGGTATCCCACCAAACTAAATGAAAATTAAACCTTAGCACATAAATTATGATTTACATACACACATTATACAGTGTTTGAAATATGCTTTTAATAAAGTCTCAGGTTAAATAAACAATTGGAAGATCTTTTTCAAGGTAAAAGTATGTCAGGTAACTGTGGAGGAGAGTATTGAAATTTCATATACCCAAATTTTACATGATAAAGTTTCAGGTCATATAAACAATTGGAACACCTTTATCAATGTAAAGTTATATCAAATCAGTGTGGAGGAGAGTTGTGAAATTTCACATCATAGCCTGAAGCAATGCTCACAAATCACTCCTCTACAGTGGGTATGAATTGCCTAAATACATAATACAACTTATCATTCTGTAAAATTAAAATAGAGAATAACCCTATGTTATAGTATTAGTTGTGCTTTAAAGACTTGGTATATTTTACACTGTATAGGTTACTCAAACTAGTATGTATAGTATAGGATATGCCTTGATCATACATACTATTGTATGTAATGTATGTATGTATATATAGTAGTACTATAGAGTATAATAGAAACCAAAATATTTAATAAGTGAATGCCATAATCTGTTATTAAATTTAAAAAGAAATAAAGAATAATGAAATAGAAGGTTACGAATTTAATTACAAACAATTTTTTTTTTATTAAAAAAAATATTATTTTGTTGGATTGTGTATTATCATTATATTATTTCTAAATTGCATTGGGAGTAATTAATAATATTATAAAAATCAACATATATTCATGATAGTAATTAAATGTTTTATGACCTAAAGTAAATTCACATTAACATTTATTTCAAAATTGCAGAAGGAAGCTTCCCAAAATCAAAATGGAGACTTTAATTCCTCACATTCTAAAATTTATTTGAAAAAAAATCTCTTTTCATTGATGAAGAAGCTTCTCCAACATATAAAATGTCTGCAAAAAAAGATTCATGGTCAAAGTCTCATCATACAAAATTACTATTTCAAAAACATTACGAAGTGTCCAATTCTTCCTTATCAATTTAGCATGATATTTAAAACCTCATAAAAATCAAATAATCGAAAATTATCTGTCCCCACTTTTGAAAAAATCCCTTTTTCGCCGATAGTCGCTCCTGAGTTGACAAAATTGAAAGAAAATTGTCCAGCGGTCTCGCAATATTGCCTATAATGCCATAACCAAATTTCAGGCCGGTACCATGCCTTTTCGGTTTATTGGACCGAGTGGACGAAAGCAAGAATCTTTTGGCGAGCCCTTCTAGAATGTTGCCACGAATGCTGGGAACGAATTTCGAAATGCTAGCACTTCGGAACTATTAAGAAAAGTGGAACGAAGCCACCACCTCAAAGTGATAGCAATAGCCCATCCAAACTTTGTTTGATGGGCTAAAAATAGTGTTGATAATAATCACACAGATGAGTGTGTATTTCTTCTTCGTAGATATAATTACACTCACCTTGACCAGAATTGAATGTTTTGTATCTCATATAAGATGCAGGACCTAATCCATTTAACGGAGATAACACAGCTATTGCATTCTCTGGAACAATAAACATATTTCAAAATGGAGCATTGTCCCTACCGTCTCAATACCATCTCAGTGGGTAAAAACTTATTTAAAGTCCACAACGTTATTCTAACGTCTTTATTGCGGACTTTGAGCAAGTTGTTCCCACCGGGATCCATCTTAGGGACCACCTGAGAATAATGCTTGAAAAAGTTATTTTGTATACACCAATCAATTGCTAGGTCGTTGATTTTATCAATGTGGAGAAGATCCCCGTAATAGCTTACGTCATATTAAATTTCTTAAGGTGAATCTCCACTAGGCGAATTCCAAATTCCGAATTCTAAATGGCGTCATTACATTGGTTAAAAGTGACGTCGCCCGTCAGATGACGTCACTTTCAACCAATGTAATGACGCCATTTAGAATTCGTGCGAACAAAATCGCAGTGTAGATCCGAAAATTCAGTAACGGGGCACAATATATACTCACTCTATATATTAAGCCGGTAATTATTGAAGTGTATAGACAGGTGAACATAAACCATATATAGTGGTCAAAATATGAGCAAATGATCACTGTTAAGGAGGAATTTTTTAGTATAGCTCAGGCGTTGTAGTTTGGAGCTATGCTCCGAAATCACTCTTTCAGAGTAATTATTTACTCTGTTATTCCGACTACTGGCTTACTTGTTTCTGTAGTTTGTAGATGAACTTTCTTCTCAGAGACACCAGGTTTACTAATTTTTGGAGTTTGTTGGCTCTAAATAAGACAATAGCTACACTTTAAGCTATTCCCAGCAAGCCTGAATATAACTGCCGGACATCACCTGTGGAGGACTGTTTTTGAGTAGAGTTCAGCTTAAAAGCTGAACACTATGTTCAAAAGACACTCTTCCACAGGTGTTGCCAGCAGTTATATTCAGGCTTGCCCAGTAGGCAAAAGCTTGTTCAAAGTCCACAGTAAAGGCAATAGAACAATTGTTCTAGCGTCTTTACTGCGGACTTTGAACAAGTCTTTGGCCACTGGGTTTTCTCCTAACTACAAAAATATTTTATACACATTAATGGATACAGAATTCAATGTGTAAGATCTTCCACGCTGTAGTAAGAACCTATAGAACTATATACTATATTATATACTATAATTCGGCCCGAATAACATTAGCGAAATATACAGTCCGTATATGTAGGTATCCTATCGGGTTGAAAGAAATGATCCGGCTGTATCATGAAGAATCTCCAGTTACTACCTATTACAGTTACAAATAGAAAATGACCGTCATAGCCTTTTTTGTTTCGTGTGTGACACCCAGTTTCTACGATAGAATTGACGTTGTTTTTGTTTTGTTTTTTATCTTAATCTCGCTGGAGTCCCAAGTGGGTGAAAAAGATGGTTTTCAAAGGCGAACCTTCAAGTTATTCGAGTTGTCCACAGTTTTGGTGAGGAAGTATTTAAGGCCGGGTTCATGGGCATTGGGACTTTAATTTGAGAGAATAAAAGTTCGAGTTATCGGTTATCCTGCGTTCGAGTTACCGAGATTGTACTGTATCAAAAATGGACCAAACATTACTAGCGCTATGATTGCTGGTCCATCACAAATACAACGATCAACTGCAAGATTTTTTACCTTCTTTTCTACCAATTGCTGTAATCTTTGAAAAGCTAATATTCTAACCAATCGATCATCAAGTTGTGACAGGGTTGGATCTATCATAAAACAAGAAAATTACCTGAGGATGAGTGCTACAAAGCAGAAAACTATACACAAAAACATCTCTCGACATGGGATGTCCAGTAGTTATTTTTAGGCTTGAGGTAAAAGCATAAATCATTTTCCATCCGATACTTGGGTGTGGTATAAGAGGGCTTAGGGGTTTTAGAATTTTGTTGAGGGTGACCAAAAAACTTAAATAGCAAAGTGCTTAATAAAGAAAAGAGAGAGAGCGAGCGAGCGAGAGAGAAAGTACGTGGGAAAAATACAGTATCTATAGTAAGCGGTCGAACGACGGAAAAATAATAAATTTAGTAAGGGAATCAACGAACATAATACGGCCAAACCTTTCTCTCATTGTTTGAAATAAGAGCAAATATTCGCTGAGGAGGGATTTTTGAGCATTGTTTCAGGCTTTATAGCCTGAAGCAATGCTCAAAAATCGCTCCTTCACAGTGGTTATTTGCTCTTATTTCGAACACTGCTCTCTTTGGCAGACATCCTCTAACACACTATTGGAGTCAACTATATATAGGTGACACTGTAATAGGTTTACTATAGACGAACCTTTTAATATCTCTGTGCTAATACTGCTAACCATGTGACTACCGGATGATGCAACACTTGTCATTTTTGGTGTTAATGTTGTAGCTGATTTACTAACAGTAGAACTATCCGTACTAGTAGCAGCATTGCTACCATCTTTGTTTACAAATACAGAAGACGATGATGGCGATGGTTTTGAAATGGTTGTCGTTGTTGTGGATGTTGTAGTACTGATAGAGTTAGCGAGGATTATAATCTTAGGAGCAGATTCACTTGATTTTGCTGTTGTGTTTGAAGCTAGTTCGGATGAAAGTTTTAACTCGGTCGTCGGTACGTTGTTTACACTAATGTCCATTGGCGTTGATGTTGAGTCAGCATTTATAAGTGTTTTTTTTGTGATTAGAACATCCTCTTTTGCTGTCTGTAAGAGAAGAAAAACAAAATGAAAATGAAAAAACAGAATGAACGGGTTTTATGTTAAGACACACACAGCACACAAAAATACTAAAATAAAAACGTATCCTTTTCTCGCATCAGCCCTAACATATCAGAAAACCAAGCATTCCGTAAATATAAAAAATCAAGAGATTCGGAAAGTAGCTTATATTTGTTTTGCGGGAGTTACTGGAACCTACAGCCAGGGTAATTTTTTCTCCACTATTTTATTCTTCCTGTGGTGTTAATTTAGTCCAAGGGTTGATTTCCACGAGGAATGTGTGACGTCGATTTCTACCAATGAAATGTCTTCTTTTGAGTTTCGCAGCAAATTTTTCGCCTCGTAGAAATTTCTATATTTTCGTTGTTGAATTTACACCAACTGACGACTGGAAATAAACATTTTGCTGTTGAATTTACACCGACTTACGACCTGAAATAAATATTTCGGACGCAATAGAAACGATTACCTACATTTTTTATTTCTTGCTTATCTTGAGATTTTCCATTCTGCAAAATATCTTCTTTTTCCACATGCTTTACACAACTTTTCTCTTTAGAAGATGTTGAAACAGGTTCTTGACTTGATATAACAGTTTTAACTACGGTTTGACTTGATGTACCAGTTGTACTAGTTGTAACTGTTTTATTGATTGTATGTGCTTCTGATACAATTGGAGAGACTTGAGGTGAAATCTTTGTAGTTGGTGGCTTTGGTTTTTCTAAAGTTGCAGCTATAGAGCATTGGAGATCGATCACTGATTTCAGCCACTAAAGAGGAAGCAGAATAGTTCAACCCTATGGATCTATTAAAAAATAAATGAAAACAAGGCGTTGGCTGCACAAAGTAGGACTTGTTGCAATGCAATAACTTTCTTTTTGTGCAGAGCTATATGCAGCTAACATAAAGAATCCGTAATAATAACAAAAATAAAAGCATTAAATACGCTGTGGTGATATAATGAGTTTTATATGTGTCTTTTGAATAAACGCTGCTATCATAAAAAGCTTACTTTCTATTACTCTTTTCACTAGTTTCGAACAGACATCAGCCCTTATGTTGATGTTTTGTTGTCTGGTACTATTAGTAGTGGATTACAGGCTTTTATTTTATTGTTTACTGAAAAAAATCTTTGGAAGAGAAAGAAAAGCTGTTAATACTCATTTTTAATAATTAAAGAGAAGTAGCAACGATAGACAACTTTCACTGTATTCCAGAATTTTCCAAACAACGAATTTTTAAGCTGCCCGCTTATTACAGACCGCCCAGTAATCAATTATCCTACTTGATTCCTCGATGCCAGCTTATTCCAGGCCGCCCATATATTCAAGACCGCAGAGTAGAGAATTGACAGCCGTAACGATCTGAGTATACACAGTTTAACTATATCGAGCGCTATTTCTTGACCACATTGTTTTTATTTTGTAGTGCCGTAGCAAATCCTACCGCATAGAGAAAACACGTAAAAGGTCTCTATGAACGAGATAACAGAGGCAGTTGGAGATCGTACACGGGAGTGAAAAGACTCTGTAGAACTGCCAAATAAAAAAAAATAATTTTATCAACACTTAGACCATTATGCTTAGACATAGAATCAGACATAATATACGCTAAAAGACTAATGTAAGAGACACTAAAATAAAACTAGATATTCTTCACAAAGGCTGATTTCCATTAGGTGAAAAATTTCGCGCGAAAGTCAAAGAAGTCATTATATTGGTAGAAATTGACACTATACGAATGTCTTCTTTTGGCTTTCGCGTGGAATTTCCATAATATTCTTCATAGTGGTAGGCTGAGCTCCAGTCCAAAACTGGTCGCGGTGTATATTTTTTAGAATGGTTTTAAGATGCGGCGTTAATAACAGGGCGGTGTTTAAAAGAGGAAGAAGAGTTTATTTTAGATCGACGGTTTTTTGTTTATTTTTGACTTTCAAATGACGCTATATACTTCATAGGGAATAGGTAGTGAACCTTATTTAAAATGCAACTTTTCTTTTCCACAGCAATAACCCGCAGTTATTTTAATCCCTGATCACAACGATCTAAAACGATCCATAGGAAGTTAGCCAGAAGCGCTTCTCTCGAGTAATAAACTAAGCAACATGTTGCTATTGGTTGCAACCTTACTTATGTTTACTTTATTAAATAATGGCCTGTTTCTATGCCGATAGGCCGCCGGCTAACTTATCATGTTATCCAGGCTACAAAATAAAGAACGTCACACATATTATATAATAAATGTGACGTCATATAAACTTTAGCCAATCACCGCGTTAAATTTTCTACTAAATAATTAAACGTCATATAATATAATCAACATTTCAAAACAAACAAGATGACAAGATGCACGCAAAAAGAAAACAAAGAAGAAAAGAAATGTTTATCAACAAAAAGCAAAGAATATACAATGGTTATGATCAAGGTAGCTTTGTACTGAAGTATCAGGTGTCGAAATAGTAAAACACACCGTTTGTGAGACTGGTAAACACTCACCACCGCTATCTCGATTCCTGCATACAAGCGTTTGAATGATGGGAAAGAGAGCAGTCTACATCTCTTGATTTCAGCGCTTGCATTTATATAAATAACACATTTTCTATAAAGAGAAACACATTGCAGGACGAAGTTGTTGCCAACCCGGTGGCTACTTTCCGCTTTTTGAAAGAACGCTGTCGTCCTTCTTTCAATCCGTTGATCGAGGTTGCTTAATATTGTGTAAATAATGAGAAGTCGTTCATATAGTCGAGCAACGCGTTAAGGCGACGAACAAAACAAGCGTGATTTCACTCAGCTAGAAGAGCAACCTCGTTCCCAGTTCTTCTTGCCTCTTGAAATACGGTATGAAACCCCGTATTTTGAAAAGGCAAGAAGCCCTAGGAACGAGGTAGCAAGGCGAGATCCGCATACCGAAACAGAAACTGTTTCCAAATGACAGCAACACGCTTAAGCCCGGTTTCCAATGAGCGCAAATTGCCTAAAAAATCAAAGTTTTTAGCCAATGGTAAGTGTATATTCGAAATTCTTTAAGTCTCACAGCGGAAGGTTTGCTCATCATTTACTTCCTTTTTCCATCTCGCCATTTCTTTGCAGGTATGATGGGTGAAGCCAATTCGGATGGAAAAAACAATCTCAAAGTTTTTAGTCTATCGTAAGTCTCTAATCGAACTACCATTTAAAACAGTGAGTCTTCAAGCGGAAACTTTGTTAATATTTATTGTCTTTTTTCATCTGGCCATTTCTGTGCACGTAGACTGGGTGAAGCCAATCCGGATGGAACGAGGCTAGTTTCTGAAAACAACAATCTTAAAATTATTTTCTCTATGGTAAGTCTCTATTCTGATTTCTCTCAAACAGTGGCAGTGTTAAAGCGGAAGGTTTGCTCGTCATTTACTTTCTTTTTCCATCTGGCCCTTTCTGTGCACTTAGAAATGGTGAAGCCAA
>JAULBZ010003866.1:0-15679 GCA_032360805.1 Neoturris breviconis
TTAATAGGACTATTGTCAACCTCGTTCCCAGGGCTTCTTGTCTTTTTGAACACGGAAGAGCCGCTCTTCCGTGTTCGAAAAGGCAAGAAGCCCTGGGAACGAGGTTGGACTATCGAAAGCTAGGATTTTTGACTTAAGAAAATGTTTGTACTTTATATATTTTTAAAATAAGTATTTCGATTAATATTTTCAAGTAAACTTTCATAATATTTAATCAAGGAAGTAATCCAAAGCTATCGGTATTGTATATTTTCATCTTCTCACCTTACTTAAAAGTTAGATTTCGTTATCCTACTAACAGATGTTTAGAAATATGACGAATAAACACAACCTCGTTTCAAAACCTGATTATAACTGTCGAAATCACCTGTGGAGGAGTGTTCTTGTAGTATAGTTTCCAGCCTTGGAACTGAATACCATACGCAATCAACACTTCTCCATAGGAGATATCCGGTAGTAATTTTGAGGCTTGTAAAACATTTAATAATATGGGCAGATCGTGGTCAACCTTTGGTTAAAATAATGTTTAATCAAGCATTTGAATGATTATGAACATCATTTGACCAGGATGTTTCCCTAAGATATACCTTATTTTGTTTGATTTGATAGGAGGACTGGAAACAAAGTTCTTGTTTATGCTGTGGGGACCATCTAAAATACTCTTTCTTTTTTTATTGTGATCGAATGTTTTGATGTTTGTCAGTGTAGATGGTGTAAAATTAACAACGTGATAAGACTATAGAATATAGTTCCGGATATTCGCATATCTCCGTAACATATGCGCAGTCCGTATATAGTGACCGGATGAATTACGGTAGTCCGTCACATTGTGACTTATTATAGAAAGTTGTCATCGGAAAAAACTTGTTCAAAGTTCGCAGTAAAGACGATACAACATCGTTGTTCTAGCGTCTTTACTGCAAACTTTGAACAATATTTTGCTCGCTGGGATGCTGTTTTGTCTAAGAAATTGAAAGAAGTTTTGACAATCTAATTTACGTCAGAAAGAGACCTGAACTTTGTAAGTTTCATACTGAGTCCCATCCATGCCGATACGTATTTCAACGTAACAAGGGTGTTGCCTTGACATTCTTACGTCAAAAAAACATCTTTTTTTTTACGTTGAAAAATGTCACGTATTGAATTAGTTCTTTTAAGGTCTTTAATCTACTATTGTCTTTTTTATACTGAGTAACTTGAAAGTTTTGTTGTGAGATTCGAGTTAAGACGAGTTGGGTGTAAATCCGAATTTAGGCGTAGTGTAAAATCTTAATTTTGGGGACGAGTTTATCAGTGAGACATTATTTGATGGAACAAAGCTTGAACTTACTTCACAACCTCATTTCCAACAAGTCTTGCATGCGAGGTTGCCTGCGTTATATATATTTTCACATTTGGGATGAAATAAGGACGATTTTTGTATCAAATTATATTTGACGTCACATTTCTTCAGAAATGTGGAGGGAGGAGGCGTAGTGGACACACAAACAAAATGCTAAGTACAACGAATGGTCGAAGGGTATCATGGCAAAAAGAATTCTTGGATTTGAATGAAGTATCATCCTCAGATATAGTACCAATCGTGGAGGAAGCATCGTGTTCTACATCGTGTTCTACAGATCAGAACAAATCATGCGCAATTGAAGTAAATACGAAAGAGAAGAAGAAATGGAAGAGATTAAAAGATTTGTTTACTTCTAAAAATAAGCAAAAGAAAAAGAACGGTTTTAAAAATATGTTTGGTATGTTTCGAAAAAACTCACATAAGATAGATGAAAAGACGTATGACGAAACAGAAAAATCGACTGACAACGCAAAGTTGAATGCCACAAGGAATAGTGTTATACTTTCTACTTCGGAAGAATTTGATGATATCGATGATTCCGTCGACTCGTTAGACGATGTTGTGAAGAAGAATTTAATTAAAAGACCAAGCAAACGCAGTTCCACAGCATTTGGTCGTGGTCCCACACCGTCACAAAAGTTCAACAAACTATCTGAAGTATTTAAATCCACGTCCGTACCTTCTGGTGTCAATAGTGTTTTTGTTACTAAAAAGATCCCCTCAAAGGGTGGTGTTTTAACGTTGTCAGAATTACCAGACGTGAGTGTATCAACAGGTCGTTTTATGTACGGCTGTGCAAACGGTATGGAGAGTTTTTCATGTAAATAATTTCAATTATCTGCAAATATTATAGTAAAAAAGTAATCGAATAATCGTTCTTGCAAAAGTTTTTAAGTTTCTGTCAAAAAAGAAGAGTAATAACAACCTCGATTCCACGGCTTCTTCTCTCTTGGCGTCAAAATTGGTAAGAGAGAAGAAGATCTGGGATCGAGTTTGGAGTAATAAGGATGCATGTCGTAAAACCCCGAATATAATAAACCCAGGGCTTGTTCTACAATCTTGGCCAAATATACTGTAGACAAAGTGAAATATTTGCAAAAATTCGAAGTCCATGATTTTGATTAGCAAGACGAATGGCGCGAAAATCCGAATTTGTTTCAAAAGCCTGACTACTGGGCTGCTGGGAACAACAGAATTTGTCGAGTCTTAAGTCTCGTCTACTCGATAAATTTCCGCGGACTTGTTGTGGTCGTATTCCGCGTTTTTATTTTGCTTGTGGCTTGTATTGCTTGTCGAAACTTGAAAAAAGTCTATATCTTAATGTCCAAGATTGTAGTTCGTAAGCACTTTTTAAGCGTGCTTGTATATGGGGGGGGCTTATACCAACTGCTTATACATAAAGACTAAATTTTGTACCATGGATTTACGTGGATTTACGTGGTTTATACGTGTTAGTATATTGTTGGCTTTACATACGGAGTTTTACGGTATTAAACTTTCTGAAATGCTAGCGAATTTGTATGGTTCCTTCGCATCAGCGAACCAATCAATTATAAGAATATTTAGCTCGGTCTTCCAATAAATATTTTGCTCGACATTGTATAGATCAATTGTAATAAAATAATAAAATAAAATTCCAAATAGCCTGGTTTCCATAATTTAGTTGATAATTAATTTGGCTCAATGTGACAGGCTACCAAATACAATAACGTATATCTCCATATTTGGACTGTATATTTCCATATATGGTAATATACAGTCCGAATACGGAGGTATACGTCCAATTGGCAAAAGCTTGTTCAAAGTCCGCAGTAAAGACGCTAGAACGACGTCGATCGATGTTTCTCTAGCGTCTTTACTGCGAACCTTGGGCAAGATTTTGTCCACTGGACATGACCATATTTGGAAATTTTTCATGCTGTGCGTATATACCAATTGTAATAAAACTTAGACTGCGTTTTGTCTACACAAAATCATAAATTCCAAATAGCTTGATTTTCTAACTTTATAGCTACAATTAAATTTTAGCAAATTTCTCTACATAATTTTTTCGAAAAGGGTTTTTTTTTTAGCGAAATTCAAAATTGCGAATGCGTAGTAGTATTTTGTTTGATCTTTGAAGTGTGTCCTTGCTCCACAGGCATATAGCTATAATATTATTACCATCTTTTTTCACTTTCACAATTGTGATTGGAATGCCGGTAAAATTTGGTAAGTAAATCCAGTGCTAATAATTTATCATTCTGGTATAAATCATATACGACCTATGACAGGCGACATTTTATCAACGAAAACCAAGCTCGTCCCCAGCCCCGTTTGACTTTTTTTTATTTTTCTCGGACCTTATAGAAAAGACGAAATTTCATATAAATTTTTGTCACCCTTTGTTAGAAACTAAAATTTTCTTTCGACGTTGTTCTAGCGTCTTTACTGCGAACTTTGAACAAGTTTTTTGTCCACTGGGTAGAGATGCTCTTGATTGACCCATAAAAAATTGAAATATTACACCAAGAACAAGACTTTTTAATTTCGCCCTCGTCATGTTTTATTTTGCTATTTTTTTCTGCTTGACATTTTACAAAAGGCACCGCCAGAATGAGTTTGTAGTAAAAGACAATCTATTGGTAGCAATCCTGATGTCAATTTCCACCAATGGAATGTTCTTTTTGACTTTCACGCGATATTTCCCGCTTAATGGAAATCAAACTTTAAGAGCTTGTTACGTACGGTGAAATGAATTGGCCGAGGACAAATCCAATGAAAATCAATATATTTCTCCACGACACCCTCCATAACACCTTCCATTATACATTTATTTTAAATTCTGACAAAAATGATCGAATTAGTAACAAGAAGGTTTACTGCATATATATTACTTAATAGCCCATTTATAGGATTAAACATCAGGGATACTTTCAAATCTAATTAAGAGTTAATTTGCGGCTCATTATCTGTATTGTAAAATAAACGGACTATCATTAGTAAGCGATTAACGAATTAAAACTTTCCTTTCTGCTAAGCCTTGGAATAAAAGGGAGTTGTATAATTTCTTCAAAAAAAAAAAATGTCATTATATACAGCCTAGTGAAATCGTTCGCGGAAACAACGTAGATTCTTGATTCCAGCTGTAATTCAAATACTTACGTCGAAAAAATGTCGAAACGACGTCAAAACTTTATCGCGTGGGGTTATCTGAACTAGTTAATACAAAGTCACTATTATTGTAAAAAGTTACAATATCAAAAGAAGACATCCCATTGGTATAAATTGACATCACATGGGCATGTCAACAATAATATTGCAACTCATGGTTTAAACTTCAGTACTATTCACAAATAAGTGGGGAGATGGAATTAGGGGGCTGCAATCTCGTTCTCAGGGCCTTTAGAAACGAGGTTGTGAGGTTGGAAAAATTTCGAATATTATAAGCGGGAGAGAGAGTTGGACTACCTTGCCGGCACACGACATTGTAACAACGTCAAAACGATGTCGCAACGTTGTTTTGACGTTGTTACGACGTCGTCTGCCCACTGGGTAATCGAGAGGGAATAGATTTTTGTTTAAATAATAATACACGGAGCTGAAGGGGGTGGAAATGTTTTTGTAGGGTCAGAATAAAGGTGAGGCATAGATAAATGTTTCTTTAATAAACCAAGGCTTTGTATAACGAAACAGAAAAAGAAAAGTCAAAAACAGGTTAAAAAAAGGTTAAAAACAGGTCAAAGTCCGCGGTAAAGGTGCTAGAAAAAAGTCGTTCAACGTTGTTCTAGCATCTTTAGTTGAAAAAATCTCCCTACTCAAGAATACTTATTACTCTTCTGTTTTTAACATGGATACAATGTGCTACATGTCCAACCTCGTTCCCAGGGCTTCTTGCCGCTTTTTGCCGGAGAGACGCCGTCTCTCCGTCAAAAAGCGGAAAGAAGCCCTGGGAACGAGGTTGCTACATGTCTTGATCACATTAAACTTTTCAAGAAACCCCAGTCGGCAAAAATCTGTTCATAGTCAGCAAAAAAAACATTCTTTGAACGTTCTTTGAACGTTGCTGTTCCAAGGTTATTTTGCTGACTTTAAACAGGTATTTGCATGCTGGGACGGAGATTATCAGCTCATAGAGGAGACACCAATCAAATGCAAGTTCTCTGCTTTTTTTTCTCCAATAAATAATTCTATCAAATTAACAGCGTTTGTGACAAAAGCCATCAACTGCTAAGCATATTTTGAAAATTTTGAATATTAATTTACCAAATGGCTAACAGATTGTCAAGAAAAAAAGGATTAAAAAATAGAAATTAATTATATTTTAATGTGATAAATAAAAAGCCAGGAATGGCATCTATTAAATAGAAAATGGACGTACTGGTCAAAAACTTGTTCAAAGTCCGCAGTAAAGACGTTAGAACAACGTTTTCAGTAATTAAGTTAGTCGACCGCACACAAAGGCATGGGATGACGTCACTCTTTAATAATAAAATTTACAAAAAAGAGTGCTGAGTCAGCAATATTGCAATGAACTGGTTTCTTTATATTGAAGAACAAGCTCGTTGAATTTAGACGATTTCATTTTCTTTACTATATGTCCATCGATGGTTTCTTATACGGATACGTGTTCTGTAAAATCCACATTATATATAAAAAATAACCGAACGAGTCATTATTATACCATGTCTAACTTCATATATAAGGATTTCGTATTAATCCCATCTTTACTAATTAATAGCTAGCCAGTGATGATCAGAAGAAATATTTCGGTGTTATTTATTACTATTCTAATATAATTCGTTTACACCTTTTCGGTAGATTACTGGACATTTCTCTTCATGAATAGATGAGTAGAGATTATATGGTACATGGCGTTGTAAGATGTGCTTCTTGCAGTTAAATGTTTACAACTTTTATAGATCAGTAGAGATTATCATATATATGATGTATAAGATATATTTCCTCGGCTAAAATGTTTACAACTTTTCGATGGGTTAATGAATATTTCGTCAACCTCGTTCCTATGGCTTCTTCTCTCTTGACGTTTCGAAGAAGCCCTGGGAACGAGGTTGGTATTACGTTCCATAAAATGCGTAGAGATAATATGGTACATGGTGTATTAGGGTTGAAGTAGATATAGTTTTTAGCTTTGTTTTTTACCACTTTGTTGAAATATCTTTTTTTAAAATCTTGCAGAACGAAGGAAGTGGAGATTCCTTTCAAGATTATTTAGATACATTTAGAATAGATAATCCATGGTCCGAACGCTTGATGTTTATTAATTGTTCTTTTGAGGTCGTTTGACCAGGGTACATTTTCAGGGAAGTAAATATTTCACTTCATACCCCGTGGGCAAAAACTTGTTCAAAGCCCGCAGTAAAAACGCTAGAACAACGGCGAACGACGTTTTTCTAGCGTCATTACTGCTGACTTTGAACAAGTTATTGGCCACTTGATACTTGAGGACGATTTTATTAATAGTGCTGATTTACATGAAAGCATAAAAGACAACCGAATACGGACACATATGACAATACACCGTCCACATACGGATCTCTATTCGGATTCAGTAGTCATTCATACTATGTGGAGATATTGTTTATCTGTGTTGTTCATTACTTTATTACTGGCCGCTCAATGATAGTCATGCAACGCACGGACACCAAGTTCAAGTACATTTACAGAGAAGATTTTTCCCAGTTGTCACGTGATGTCAGAACAAAGTCAAAACCAAACGTGATGTCGTTTTGACGTTGTTCCGACGTCGTGTGCCGGCAGTGTTGAATTAAATATGTTAAACAATCTTATTTAAACGTATTACTGGTTTATTTATTGGTTATAAAGCCCAGTAAGTACACGACGTCGCAACTTTTTTGGTAGGGTTAAATCAACTAAAATTGACAAAATTCAACAAAAATGAATCTATACAGAAGTATGTCAGGTCAACGAACTTTTAATAGATTGGTTTCTTCGGTACAAAAAAACCAATCCATTGCAAGATCGTTAACTCAGTACTCTCCTCTGAAGATTTTATTTTTGAGACGGTCCCTTATACCATATATGGCAAAGTCATAGTCCAAATACGAGAATGTATGGCACCGTATTATTTCACAGTAATTTACAATGTGGATATGGTATCAGTATCAGATTTCTGAAAAGAAGGATCATGGCGTTTTTAATTGCTCTCTGTTTTATAGAACTTAATAAGGATCATAACGTTCTATTGTAAGTAAACAAGCATTCATGTTGTGTTGCGTATGCAGCTATTACTTCGGGAAATCCAAACGGGAAATCGGATTAACTTCGTCATTAAAAAGATGCTTTTGTGATTAATTATATCCCTTGATTATATTAATAAGTATGCGGTATTGTTAATTAACAAAATATTCTAATGCTCATTTTATTTTCACATCGCTATGGCAATTTACTATGGGAGGAAATCACAGAAAAAAAAGTCTGAAAAGTTTCCTATAAGTATCAACAAATATTCCTTGTTACGAAGGAGATATCCTGCGTATTATGTATTTATTTATTTATTGTCTGTGATTTGATAGAATAGAACTGGTTCAAATTAAAACTCCATATAACATATATGCCAACCTCGTTCCCAGGGTTCCCAGTTCCCTTTTTGCCTTTTCAAAGGCAAGAAGCCCTGGGAACGTGGTTGCATATATGCAACATATGCAAAACGAGCACGCGTAGTATCCCAGCCGGCAAAAACTTGTTCAAAGTTAGCAAAATAACGTTAGAACAACGTTCATCCAATGGAAATCAACCTTACGCTGAAAATAACTGTGGAGGAGTATAGTGAGTGTAGTTTTCAGCTTCTTAATAAGCACTCCTCCACAGGTGATCTGGTAATTATTTTTAGGTTCATTGAAACGGTTGTTTACGTTTGTTGTTTTTGCGGACGCGTTTCTGACATCATTATGATCAGCAGGGATATCATTTTTGTATCTCAATATCGTAATTAGTTAGCACGAGTCATTATGGAAGGTTACTCACAGGGGCATTGACTTGTCAATAATGTTTTATATAAAGGAATGTTCATCTGATCTGATTCAGTATAAATGAAAACACCAAAATAGAATCTTGCCATGACGTTTTACATATTCATATCAAGCAGAACTTACAAAGGAACTTAAAGATAAACATTCGTAAAAAATTATAAACAGAACTTCAACCTCGTTCCCAGTGCTTCTCCTCTCTTGACAGACGTCAAGAGATAAGAAGCCTTGGGAACGAGGTTGTACAGAACTTAAACGTAATAAATATTTTGTAGCATATTTTTTAAAGATTATTTTGAAGAGGGGATGGTATAAACTCAAAATAAAGAGTTTCTAGCAAATTTTACCGAATATTTTAATGGGAAAGGGATAAACCCCAAAAAAAACATTTTGTAGCCTATTTTACAGAATATTTTCACGAGCGAGGGACACACGCAATATAAAACTTTTGTAATATATTTTATTGAATATGTTGATCAGAGGAAAGACACATATCCAAAAACATAAATTTTGTAGTATATTTTATAGAACAATTTCTGTATGAGAGGGACATACACAAAATAAAAGATTTTGCAACATATTTTAAATGTCCACAATAAATGGAATCAAAGTCTGGGTTTTCCAAGCTCGTCCCCAGCTTCTTTTGAATTTTTCAAAAGGGGCTCGGGACGAGCTTCTAGGTTTTCAAAATGGGGTAAATTTGCAAGAATTTTTCCTTTTCTAAAATGAAATCCGAATACTCAACCTCGTCAAGGGTTTCTGACAAAAGAAGGCCTGAGGACGAGGTTGAATATTAACCTTACAAATTTTAGATGTTTCAAATTCCACGTGTTAATCGGTTTATAGAAACTCTAAATTCCTCTCCGTGTTGAAACATATCAAACTATCATTTCGTAACGCCTCAAACTATAACGCCTCAAACAACCTTTTCGTTACATCTTCCTCTATCTTTTCGTAACATTTCAAACTACCGTTTCGTAACACTTTAAACTACCTTTTTGTATAACGCCTCAAACTACCTTTTCATAACGTCTCAAGCTCCCGTTTTGTTACGTCTCCCTCTACTTTTTCGTAACGTTTCAAACTACCGTTTCGTAACACCTCAAACTACCGTTTCGTAACGTTTCAAAGTACCTGTTTCGTAACGTCTCTCTACCTTTTCGCAACGTCTCAGGCTACCGTCTCGAAACTTCCCGTTTTCGTAACGTCTCAAGCTACTCGTTTCGTAAAAGACGGTGAAATGATTATGATCAAAAACAAAACGCAATAAAAGGGTGTTATATGTTTCAAATCATTTCGTTTCTGCAGTTGGCAAAAACTGATTCAAAGTCTGCAGTGAGGGTAGCGTCTTTACTGCAAACTTTGAACAAGTTTATGCCCACCAAGTCGTCTCTGTAAAAATCAATCAATCGCGAATTTGTTAACTCGCCTAGTTAGAATTTAAGACCATGGTAGAAACGTTGTATATACCTTGTATCTCAAATAAACGGAGTTAGGCTTAGATCCATCAGAGAATATCCATTGAATGAGGATTCGGCTCCATTGATTTAGGTTACGTTCCATAGGGTTAGGATTAATTGGCAACCCTTAGCCGGTATTGAGGCCCAAAGTTTTACGATTGGGTTCATTGGGTTGGGGTCTAAAAGGTTTGGGTTCGGGCCCATAATACTCAATCAGATTTTGACTTTGACCAAATTAAATGGTTTACAACAAAAACAGGAAATATTTTGTAGTTGCTCTCTGGTACCATCATTTATACCATACAAGGTATACGACTCTTATATTTTGGGATCTGGTATTGATATGAATTGGGAACTTGCATGAAGGATATAATTATTTGGCGTGGTTTCACATCCCATCATTGAAATGATCAATCAATTGCAAGTTCAATTACAAGTTCTTTGTTGAGGCGATATTCCATTGGTAGAACATGATATCATGTGTGACATCGATTTCTACCAATAGAATGTCTTCTTTTGACTTTCGTGGCGAATTTTTCATTTTAGTCAAATTTATTCATCCTTAAAGTGTGACGTCAATTTGTACCAATGAAAAGTCATCTTTTGGCTTTTCGAACGTAATTTATTTATTTTTGAAAAGTTAATTAGCTACACGTTTGATCATGAATTTTTGCACGTTGTTCAAGCATAATGTGTTTATAGGTTTCAGCCTAAAATAAAGTATTGTTACTGAGGCTACTATTTTAAAATTGTGAAAACTGTCTATGTATGTCTTAATTCTGAACCATATTTTAAACGACAATAACAGCCTCAAAGATAGAATTTGCAGAGAAGAGTAGTGAATCAACGATCTTGCAATTGATTGGTTCTTCGTACTGAAGAAACCAATCAATTGCAAGTTTGTTGACATAAAACCCTTCTGTGCGGTTTCATTTTTGTTGAATTTAATTCAATCTAATTTCTTTATATCTGCCCAAAGAAAGTTGCTCTTGTATAATACATATAAACGCTCCAATATGTTTGAATACAAACGTTCTGACAGTTAAATCCATCTACGAAGGAGAATGTTCTATCAATGACCATTCAATCAATTGTATCGTAACAAATTAAACCAATCCGATGCAAGAACATTGACTCAGCACCCTTCGCAACAGATGTTATTGCATTAGAAAAAACTTGTTCAAAGTCAGCAGTAAAGACGCTAGAACAACGTTTTCAAGGATCTTTACTGCGGACTTTGAACAATATTTTGCCCACTGGGTATTTGAATCAATTGTATAGAAATCCTTTATACAGTGTGTTATTTGTCTCAGACAAACATAAACACAGTTGGTCAAGAACGTAGATAATCTATACTATAAAAAAGACATTCAAATAAATTTGATAACTTTGCATTGAAAAATGATTCGTCTTTTTTTATATATTATAGAGATATCAACAACACACAGTCATCAATTGATTTTGAGCTTGAATATATAGCATTGATATATAGCATTGGAGATCCAACTGATCGTGTTTAATTAAAATGTCAAGTTGTTTTCTATTGATTTTTATATAGATATGGGGTATCAGTGATGATATATGAACTTAATAGACATTGTCAGGAGATTGATACATTACATTAAGAAGAAATAGAGAGAAATTTATTGGTTATGAATTGTTCAATTAAAGAATAAATTGCATGTAATAACTCTCGAGTAATCAGCGTAAACAAACATATTTTTTTGATTAGATCATCCGTATTTAGCTTATGATTAAAAGTGTTTATAATTAGCATTCCAATCGAAACGAAATCAGAAAGGAATCAAAAAACAGAAGAAACAGAGCATTTGTAATTTTGAACAAAACACTAG
Organism: Neoturris breviconis; assembly: GCA_032360805.1. NCBI lineage: Eukaryota > Metazoa > Cnidaria > Hydrozoa > Anthoathecata > Pandeidae > Neoturris > Neoturris breviconis. The sequence goes on from JAULBZ010003866.1 coordinate 11,648, forward strand.
ATCGATATAACTGTCACAAACTTCATCACGATTTGATACCAACCAATTAGAAGGATTGATTTACATTGTAAACAGAGATAAACGAGACTAATAAAAAATTCAAAAGAAGAAATTATGTTTGAATAATTTTTTAAAATATTACGTGAATGCGTAAACCTTCTACATTGAAATAGCAGCCTATAGTCATATTTATTTATTTATATATTTTTTTTGGAATTGATAATTTTAGGAATACAATTTAAACAAATCCGATATGTCATTAAGCGATGAAAGAAGAAGAATGGGTAATAACTATAAAAAAATCAGTATTTTGTTGTTGCTATATTTATTTCATGTATCATGTATTACGTTATTCGACAAATCGAAATCATATGCTATATTTGATATTTGGAATATTACAACAGTTGGCAAACTAGAATTAAAATTTAAAACACAAAGTTTATATTGCTTACTACTATATGTTGATGATCAACATTATTTACATACTGATCGACCAACTCACTCAAAAACCTCTGGTAGTTTTTTAGAAGTATCATTAATAAAAGGTGAATTGCAAGTGACACAACAGATTCAATCTGAAGCAGCGATAAAGACACTTACCATTGGAAGTCACCTTAATAATTTAGAATGGCATAATTTAAGACTAACTAAATTTGTTGGGACCCTACAAATTGAAGTAGATGATAAGTTAATTATTATACCGTTCTCTAAAAGTATAGCCGATAGTTTTCATATAAATTCAAGACTTTTTATTGGTGGCTTATCGAAGACAAAAATGGAACGTTCATATGGAACTGCAAAATATAAGCCAAGGTATGTTTTATTAATTTGTTTGTTTTTTTCATTTATTTACTTATTTATTTAGTTTTACATCTAAATTCTAAACATCTACATATAAAGCATAGCAAATAAGAACTGTCTACCTTACAAAGTCTTTTGTAGAACAGCGATATCAATATTGATTTTGCAACAGAACTAAAGGTCATCTGTGCATAAATTATAAATTAAGCTTATACCCAGTTGGCAATAACTTGTTCAAAGTCAGCAGTAAAGACGCTAAATCAACGTTTAAAACATTGTTTTAGCGTCTTTACTGCGGACTTTAAATAAGCTTTTGTCCACTGGGTATAAAAATATATAAAACGAAAGATGTGGCAGACAACATTACACTCGTTATGGAAACTTCTTAAAGTAATACGCTACTGTAAATATAAACTCATAAAATCGAAACTTCTCTATGCCCCTGCAAAGTATCATCAAATAACAAAAACTTTCCGTTCTTGTAATTTTAATGGTAAAGTTAGTTTAGCCACCTTAAGGCAATTTGGCAATCACATCAACTTTATTGTTCGTGAAATTGATCTTTATATACAGAGACACATCTTGTTTTGTTTTTTTTATTTATTTGTTTTTTTTTGGTTTTGTAGCTACAATATTGATGTGAAAACTTCCCGATAGTATGCTACTGTAAAAATAAACAGATAATTGAAACCACGATAACACACGCCCCTGTAAAGTAACACCAATATAAGCAAAACTTTCAAGTGATATAGTAAGCCCTTCTCAAAGTCGTCACAGTCATGACTTAAACCATGGACGCTTAAACATCTACCGCTATAACTCTGTAAAGTAACACGAATAATGATAATGATCATATAATACCTACGGTGTCTTACGGCGTAAAGTAACACGGATAAGGATAATGATCAGATTATACCTACGGTGTCTTACGGCGTAAAATAACACGGATAACGATAATGACCAGATAATACCTACGGTGTCTTACGGCGTAAAATAACACGGATAACGATAATGACCAGATAATATCTACGGCGTCTTACGGCATAAAGTAACACGGATAAGGATAATGATCAGATTATACCTACGGCGCCTTTCGTTTTGACATTCGGACATTGTTTCAATGTTGATATCATGGGCTTGCATGTGAAATTTAAAACTAATAATATTCCCCCCAGCAAAGTTCAAGATGATAATGACTCTTATGTTAAAAAATGTTTAAAGAAACATTGACTGGGATTTGATTACTCACTCGTAGTTAACGATCTTGCACTGGATTGGTTGCTTTGTACGGAATAACCAATCAAATTCAGGATCGTTAATAAATCATCAACATAGTCATCTTCGAGTTGTATACGATTAACTGAATAATATATCCCATTCAGCAACATGAGACATTGAATCGCCTCTTTATATTGCGCAATTAATTTTTTTTACTTTTAGTTGCCAGTCATTATTTTTGCAAAGACGTGTACAATTCGTGTACACTTTGTGTAAAGCAATCATTACAATTGTTATGAGTAGTGTCACATAATAAAATGTTTCGAATATGTTACGCTTCATGTAACCAATGCATGAAAAAAATGTTTCATTTAGTAAGAAAAAAAGCACATTTTTATTTACTAAGTTAGTCTACCCAATGGGTGCAATATGATGAAGTAAAGTCCAATAACAGAAAAGGGTGTAGATTTGACCCCGATTGACTTTGTATTATTGTATCTGCGGTGGTCCTTTGTTAATTGTACAGCAGTAATTAAACGTTATTAAAAAACATTACCGCATAAATTGCCTTGTTCCTTAGGCACAGCATGAAAAGTTACCAAATCCGTCCAATATATTCCCGTATATGGACTCTGTATTACCATATATGGCAATATACAGTCCAAATATGGGGATATACGGAACCGTATTGGATAGTTTCACATGCTGTGAAGGCTTTAAAAAAAAATAAGCCCGTGAGTGGAGAGGGTTGTCCTAAGGTTGCAACGATGACAACAGTTAACGCTTTTAGTAATATATATCCCGTGGACAAAAACCTGTTCAAAGTCAGCAGTTAAGACGCTAGAACAACGTTGTTCGACGTTGTTCTAACGTCTTTACTGCGGACTTTGAACAAGTTTTTATTCACTGGGATACTATCTATAGCACATTAATATCGTTTCATTGAAATAGGATTATAAAAATATGTGAACGTGCAAACAAAAACTATATTTGTTTGTGTTGACATCTTATTTTAGTATGTCAGATAACTCATACAATTACCTAACCGCATCGAAATAACTTTGAATAAGCGACTAATCTATTAAACTATTAATGTTCACACCGTGTATATTCTCAAACTAAAAATAAAATTACACTACAAGTGCCCTCTTATGTTAGCTAATTAAGTGGCCACCTATATGGAGTCACCTTCATACGATTTCTCATAAATTGTTTATTTTGTTGAAATGCTAAAGTCAGACACACTTAGTAAAAATGAAACCGTTATGAAAGCAAACAGATTGTCGTCCATTGTACATTTATCGACGTTATTACTTTGGAGAAAGCGTACACGACGTCTTATCAACGTCTAAAAGACGTGGGTTAGGGTTATAATAGGAGTGGTAGTAGTACCAAAAATTGATAGCCGTCCCACGCGCTTATTTGATACTGCCCCAGTGAGCACGCGACGAAGGAGAGTGATATCATGATAGACATGGTGAAATTGATTGGTTTTCTTTCAAGATCGTTTACTTACGATTCATTGATTTATTAGGCCAAAATTTCCGTGCGAACGCTTAAAGAAGACATTCCATTTGTAGAAATTGACGTCATATCCTGAGATGTCAATTTCTACCAATGAAATATCTTCGTCAATAGAAAACAACTTTTTTCTGCACATTATTGATTGGAGATAATTCTAAAGACTATGTTCGCACTTGTCGGATAGAAACTATTTCAGAGAACGATCTCATTCCGTTTCAAGTGTGAACACCTAATCGAAAACTATGCTGGAATGATTCCATTCCATCACAACAAGCGAAACGAAATCATTCCGCTGAGTATATCGGATAGATGAGGAACAGTGTGAACGCAAGGCTATCCGGTATGTAATTCATTCCGAAATGATTTCTATCCTATAAGTGTGAACATAGTCTGAATAAAATCACTAAAATCGAAATGCAGGGCTCGAAATAAAAGCCGGTCATCACTGTGGAGGAGAGATTTTTCAGAATATTTTCAGCCAACTTGGCT
>JAULBZ010003867.1:0-15676 GCA_032360805.1 Neoturris breviconis
CGTTAGAACAACGTTCTGTGAACGTTGTTCTAACGTTATTTTGCTGACTTTGAACAGGTTTTTGCCGGCTGGGTTATCAACATAAGATATCATTTCAATGTAATATCTATAATTTTAGCTAAAAAGTTTTGAAGAAGATTCAATGAGAGGTTTCAACATATTGGATGTTAATTCTGTTTATCTTTTAACCCTTTGTTAGTATGGTAGGGTACCCCCGGAGATTTGGTAATTCATGGGAAGGTATTAGAAGATTCAGGGGGCTAAAAGTCACAAAAGTATGATGCAGATTTTTTAAATATATAAGAAAATAACCTCCTGAATAATAATTTTTTTCATGTTACTTTCACAGCAAAATTTAAAAATTCAAGGGGGACAACACCATACTAATGAAGGGATAATACCTTTCTTTGGTACAAACAGCACAGACTCAATAGATATGCTTACCATGATTTCTTTTCTTGCTTAGCGTAGTTTTTCACTATATCAAAAATACTTTGTTGCTGTATATATATATAACAGATTCGCAAATGTATCTTCAAACTTGTTGAAACAGCCATAGCGTATGAAAACATATACTGAAACCTGGGTAAATTAAAAAGAAAACTTGGGGAGGTGTGAAATGTCTACTTAATTGTTTTCAAAAATCTTTAATGACTATGTATGTTTACATTATACATATCTTGTATCATGAAATGGACATCGATATTTACACTTCTAAGTGCACCTGCGTACGCGTTTAACCTATATTTACCAGGGGGTTCAATTCTGAAAAGAGAAGTTTGTGCAATTTTACGTTGTCGGTAGTGACCCCAAATTAATTTTTGCTATCGTTAATGTGGCGCTTATTCGAAAGCGTTTATACGAGGGAGGAGTTTATTTTAAAATTGACGAAATGCAACTTTCGAAAAAAGTAAAAACACATCAAGTCCTTCTTTGATAAAATAACAGTTTCATGTCACATGCCGATAACCTATATTCCGTAATTCCTCTTTTTAAACACCGCGACGGCGTTAATTAGAGGGCGGCGTTTGAATTAGAGGGAGGCGTTTAAAAGAGGAACTGTGGTATTAAGTAAAGTTGGGAAAGTTAAATCAACCGTTATGATTCGCACTACCAACACCGCCAATCACGTTATCAGGATAAATTGACTTATTTTCTAATTTATAGAATTCAACCGAAAATAACTTTATTTATTTATATTATAATATAAAGTACTCAAATACAGCAGTAAGTCAGTCTAGTTATGATGTTGACTAGTGCGGCTAATAATAAGCGGGTGGGTGGGTCAACGAGAAACTAGCGACGCGTGATTTGCCTCCTTGCAAACGCCCTTTTAAAACTTGGATCACGTGACCATAGTTATTGCGTAATTAGACACCCTCCTCCTCCTACGTTTATAATATAACATAAATAAATTCATTAATTTTTCTAATTCATAGAATTCAACCGAAAATAACTATTAAATAATAATATTTATTTATTCTAGAATATAAAGTACTAAAATACAACAGTAAGTAAAGTCAGTCTAGTTATGATATATATGTCAGTTTTACTTTTTACGATGAATATTTCAACGTGTGTTTCCACGAAGTCGCATCTTTTGAGATCTGCATAACGCATAAAACCTGAAAATCCGAGAATGATGATTGCTAATGTTCTAAGATCAAATATAGAATAGTATCAATATTCGCTAAAAATGAAAAAAAAAATCGTAGGACTGGCTTTCTACTTGCTAAGTAGAAATGCGATTAGCAATACGCTTGTTTAAACTATTCAAACATTTCTTATAGGTTAGAAGGCTTGATCATGTCATTGTTACAGTTTACAACACCTGTTTGCAAGATTGGCATCTATATTTGAGTTTATAGCACCTGTCAGTACATCACAACTTACAACGTCTGTTTGTAAACTTGGAATCCGTATCAAATTTAACAGCACCTGTCTGTACATCGCAACTTACAATGCCTGATTGTACGCTCGGATTAATTAGCTTAGAGATGCAAGAATCTATTTTAAAAACCACAATATTTCTAATTTTCGTTACTTAAAATTTCCTAGTCCGTGATAAAAGAATAGAATCTTCGTTCATTAAAAATGTCCAAAATGTAGCTGATTGCCAGAAGGGTAGAATGAGCACACCTTTTACTCCATCCTTCTACTAATAATAACTCTTATTATATCTTTTACTATGGGGACTAAAAAATGGTTTTCTTCCCTCCAATCTTGGGTAAATGCGACCACTGCTTCAGTGTCTGGGCAGGAAAACTTTGAGTTTTAGCGATTTAATTTTATATTTTAATGATTAGCGAATCTATCTATGGCAAAATGGCCCCACTTATTATTGACATAATCAAATAGAAAATTTGTTATTTGCCAAACATCTGGGTCTATGTGACAGGAAATTTGATCTGCGTCGTTATTAAATGTCCTTGGGATCCAAACTGTTTTGAGTTTTATATGAAGGTGTTTACAAATGTCATAAATCTGCAACGCCATACTTTGCAACTCCTCTTTATTACTACCCGCCTGAATAATTCTTGTAATAGCGTTGTTATCAGTATGCCAAATAACATTTTTGACATTTAGGTGTATAGAAAAACCTTTTAGAGCACACAGAACAATACATAATTCACGAAATGTAGAAATTTTATTAGCTTCGTTAAGTGTAAAAACGCTCCTATTCCATTGTTACTAGCTTATACATAATGGATCATTTTCGTTCACTAATGGACGATTAAGCCGAAAAATATTATCTCGCCAAAATATTTATTCTTTGTGGGCGTTTTTAAAATTTAAAATGTTTAGTTTAGAGTCTCCTGATGACCTTCCTCTAGTTTTAAAATTGACAATATCGCCCAAAACGTATTTTGTAGAGATTAATTTTCCTGTGAGACGAGCTAAATTTATAGCTGACGTGTAATCTTTTGTTACATTTTAAGGTAATATCCCCTCAGAACACCTATTTTTAAGAACACCTCCGTTGGCTGCTTTCGTACTTGAATTTTCCTCATCTGTGCTTTGCGCTTTTTCAGCCATTTTTCAACAAATTTTGAATATAATTTAACGAAGCGATATATAAGAAGAACGGAAAATGTCAAAGAAGTAATTGATACATAAAAATATATTAAAAATTAGAACATAACAACCAGTGAACTTATTTATACATTGTTTTTCTTCGTTATAAACATCCATAATAATCTTTTTGCACTTTCATACGTCATTATGCTCAATAGAGCATAGGCTTTTTTAATCTTGCGCGGTTTTTAAAATTGTACTCATTTTGAACAAATTCTTTATGCGCTATGAAGAGAATAAAGTAACTTTGAATGTAGGGAATGATGTTTTTGCACAAAGAAACAACATATGATAAACATATCAAAAAATATTTTTTTAAACGGGACTTATATAAGACGAATTATCGATTTCCAAGTCATTTTATGTCATGTTTATAACATTGTTTTAGTCGTAAGTCATTAGGCTAATTTTTACGTACATGTAAATAGACTTGTTGTTTTATAACTATGAAAGCATAATAAACATTCTATTTTGAACAGATATAAATGTCTAGACATATTGTTTCACATCCTGTTTTATTTAAACTGGTAAACACATGTGATTTTTATTATGATAATAAACTAAAAAACGGGATAACGATGATTGTTTTAGTTTTTGAGAACCAATTAACTGGGATGGAAGCTTTATAATCCCAAAAGAATAAAAATGAAAGTGTTGACAGCTGCTCTCATCATGGAAGTTATGTGTATCATTATTAAGATAACCGGGGAAACTATACATATATATATTTTTTTATTTATTTATTTTTTTACCTAAATTGGGAAATTCTAACCTATTCCTGATTGGGAAAACAGATTTAGATTGTAGTAAGAAATATTTTGTATTCCTAGTGTTGGCGTATGCAACACTTATCATTTTTACAGAGTATTAGTTAAGTATTGACAAAATTCTATAAAAATTGTGTGTTTCATTGATGATGGTTTAGGAGCAGGAAGCACGTTCTGTAATAAATAAAGTGAAAAGAATATGGAGCGCCGTTTGTTCATTAGAATGGCTAGGAGTAAGCGTAAACTTAAAATAAAAAATATTTGATACCTGATACCAGAGTTGAGTCAATTTTTTCTTCTCTAAATAATATCATCATAAAGTTCCTATACACATCTTGCTATATTATGCGGCAAACTTATTTCAACAAAAATAATATTAGGTGATATAATTTAACAAAAAACGAAGTCTCCTGGGATTTTAGAATGAATATACAGAATGATACTGAGGCAATAAGTGAATTATTCTTTTAGAGAAACTCTTTGTCAAGCATAATATAAAACGTATTATTCCCTATTGTATACCGTTGCTAATTGTTTATTTGGATGCTACCAACACAGGCTTCGCAGCATACGTCACTATTAATAATAGAAACCATGTCTCTTACAATAGTTTTTCAGATTGTGATACGGTTAATAGTTCCAAGTGGACGAAGTTGTACGCTATTAAGTTTTCATTAGAATCTTTAGTAAAATTTCACGTGTGAAAAACGGATAACATTGCATGTATGTGGATAGTGAAACACGGTAGTAACAAAGCAGAATTACAATTATTAAGTGAGTGCATATTTGATATATTACACATAGGGCCCTTAGAGAAAAACTGATACAAGCTGATCAATTTAGTAGACTAATAGATCACGACGACTGGGAAACAAAACAATAAATTAAGCTTTATGGGGACCATTGACCACTGTTCTAGATCAGAAATCTTCCTGTTAACTTTGTTTTCGGTATTTGAAATTTTTACTTTCCTAATCTACAATTTCAAGTAGAAAACAATGGTGAACAAAGAAATTACAAAAAATGATGTCATAGGTCATCAAATATGACGTCATGAGCCAAAAAAAAAAACAAGAGATCCATTGGGGCTAATAATGCAGTATTGATTCTTGTATAGCTACAGATCAAATGCAATTACCTCTACATTTCCAAAAGTTTGTGAAATCACTTTTTGATATGAAACATTTTGTGGAAATTTAAGCAAAAAATAAATAAATTACCAACTGATCGATCAACCGACCCTATCTAAATGCTATGACTCAGCCTGATGGCAAACAAACAATATTTTAAGGATGGCCATATGAAATTCATATTTCGTAAATCAGATGTGAATGAATGTATATTATCTGATTATTACTATTGATTGGTAGTAATTATAGAATGGAAGAAAGTCTATTACAATTAGTCATCTTCATCAGTCATAAAGAAATCTATTTAATGAGAGCAACAATTTGTAACGCTTTATCAGTCTACTATTTTAGATGACTTGATTTTATAACCTGCAAAGAAGATCTTATTCTTATTGATTGATTATACATGATCATTTTACAGAAAAACAGCTCACCATTGATGATCTTTAACAATTCCTTAAATAGAAATAAACGAGTTTTCTAATCACTTTAATAACAGTAAGAAAATATTGTATAATCTTTTTTTTACCTCTTATCTCCCTTTGATGACATTCCAATGAAGATTTTCAATGTACTTTCCACAAATTCCATGTTAAGTTATATCAACTTGATGCAAGAAGTATCCCAGAAGGCACAACTGTAATTAACATAAAATAAATATGCTATCTCCATGATACTTTAATTTTGTATACTAGACTTCCTGGTGAATCTCTTAAAAATTAATTATATATTTAAGGTACCTTATCATATGAATTTAGAGTAGATTCATAGTGTCAATTATCTTCATCTCTCTAGCATCATTGACACTTCAAGCCAGATCTTTATACCTAGAAATTGCTGCAAATTACTAGGAGGGAAATCTAATGGTCAGTGGTCAATTTGTTTGCACAGGAGATCAAAGCAACATGCAATATGTTTGTACAGATCATAGAGGTGGTGGGTTGATGTTGATATATACAAACTAACTTCACAAGTTTACTCTATTATAACAAAACAATACAGACATAAGACCTCGCTTAATCTGTTTTCAAATATCCTTCAAACTACTTTCTGAATTTCCCCTTGAAATTTATTTATATTCTTTAACTAAAATAAATCCAGATCATCCTTGCTTCCATAATGTTTAACAGGCTTTCCAAGTCTTATTAATTCTGGTGTGAATTCTCCCCGGTTTTTGCCATTCTTGTTGTTACTAAACTTGCCTTTACGTGCAGTATTCTTACCACGTCCTGTTTTATATTTAGACTCGTCAAATAGCCATGGGATTTCCCGTGACTCCATAAATTGTTGCGGTAAAATGTTTGTATCAATAGGTATCCACGGAAATACAGTTTCAATATACAGTTCTCTTTTTTTCATGAGTAACTCTTTATACTTGGTTGCAACAGTTGTAAGTCCGCTCTCCTTTTCTTGAAATAAAAACAAATGTCCATTACCCACAGCATGCTCTAACAAGAGATTACCAGTTACATTCAGATCAATCAACATAGTAAGGAATTGGTTGAGATATCTGAAATGAGATTGAGGATTGTATGGACAACCTGGCGCACACAGAATGTCACGTGGGTAGGTATCAACACGTACCAGGCAATCATTTCTTGGATCAATACGAGTACATAATATGAAATCTGTATTTGATACCATACTTTTCCACCATGAACGACAATAATCAATCAAAGTGAACTGCTCAAATCCAAGAGACGGCTGGAATTCAATTTTTGGCGATATTTGATAGGTTTGATATGAATTTGGATTAAAACAGTCAATGTTACTTTCAATCAATATTTTGTGGCTTTCACATTGAAATAGATTTACATTCTTCGTTGGGACTAGCCCATCACTGTCTTTGTTTAGTGCATCTTCTGACATATTTTTACCTGTAGATTCCCTCAAACGATCTTCATAAAATACAGAATTGATTTCCCGTGTGCTGATTTGACGACGTGGGAGTGGATGAGCAAAGATAATTAATTTCCGTTTTTGACCATTACCTAAGCAAAAAACAATATGTAAATCAAAACATATGTTGTTAATAAAAATAATACTCTGGTATAAAATAAGGAGACAAGCCAAAAGAACAAATAAATAAAGGAAATCATGATACAAGTATCAATATATTTATCTGTATTTAATCAAATTTCTCGTTAATAGTAAATAAATCCATAACAAGATCTTTTTAATGAATAATATATAAAAGAAATTAAGGCACAATATTGAAAATAGCCTCTAAAACTGAGTAAACGTTAAATGTATACACTAAATAAGAATGGTATACAGGTACTTCCGTGAGACACATGCAATAGCATGCGCACGTGCCCACACACACCTAAAATGCCTTTTAAAATGAGCAGGAATAAATTTCATAGACTGGACACTTTTCAGCAAGCGTGTTAGTTTGTGTAAGTTCTCAACTGTTGTTATTACACTTTCAATAGATTTAAATGAGCCAGACAAGATGTATTATTTATTGTATCACACTCTTTTGGATCATATACAATGAGTCTATGTTTTAGAGACTCATTGTTTCACTAATTAATAAATTCAGAACACAAATGTGTACAATATGTAAACTGCTGTATCATTCAACATCGTTCATTCTTTTAAATTCTTTATATATTAATTAATACAAGTCAACATTCACAGAGAAGAAGAACAATGCCAGCCCTCATCTGAATCCACGTTGGTCTTTTGATCTACATGACGGCAAAAATCACTTGTAGATTGATAATTAGACTTGTATATCATATGCACGTATCATGAAGTATCATGAAAAATGAAGATGATCGCACGTTTTACATATCTGTTTGTCATAGGCTTTAGAAATTGCAACGGCAAAACTGTCGATGTAAACTGCAGGATTCAAGCATTACAATAGCAAAAATAGACAGCATGTTTTTTACTGGATTCAGAGGGTACTCAGTGTTCAACACTGAGTCAATAAATCGCAACACATTTAACCATTTACTTTACTTGCTAATTGGTGTGGCGTGTTTGCTATATAATCTTAGAATAATATTTTCAACAACGCAAAATGATATTTGTGAGAGAAGTCGCCGTCTCCATTCCAAATTTTTCTTCTTATAGAAATTTATTAAAATTGATTAGTTATTTAAAAAAAAAAGTATAAGCCACTAGTGAAATACGATGTAATTAACACCTGTTATTAACTATTATGAGGTTTCATAGACACATTCATTATGATTATTTAACATGTACAATGCAATGACGTCATTTTTTTAAATGGTTAAAACATATTTTGTTGTGTTTACATCTTGCAGTGAGACAAATTGAACCAATAAGATGATTTGTTTTGATTCTTTGTTGTTCAATTCATGTACAAGATAATTGTCAACCAATAAGATGGTTTGTTTTAATTTTTATATTATTTCGTAGTTTTTGTTTGTCTAAAAAAGAAATTATTTCCACAAAAAGCTGACAAACAATATTTAAAAGATGGCCTAGGGCCAAACCCCTGTTGATATGAAAAATAAAACACCCTTCTTTCCTCCTACAGCGTTGACCTTTTTACGTTATAACAATACTTAGGAAGATTCCCGTGAAACAATTGTATAATCCTTCGCAGCTTGCAGTCATGTTGTGTCATGTTATTAGATTAAATAGATTATTGTCTTCACTTCTAATTTGGCTCGGTTGTGAAACTACAAATTTCCGTTATGAAGCATGTTACATATGTTGCATAATATTTAGAAAGGTCTGAAATTTTTTGTTGATTTTGTTTTGGAAACAAGTGTTAATAGCGCAGGCTATTCGATTATTCTGGCTTCACCGGCCACCAGAAATAATTGTTTTTTAGCCCACCAAACGAAGTTTTGATTGGCTATTAATATCACTTTGTGGCAGCATCAGCCGCATCCGCTTCTCTTAATAGTCCATGTTCATGAAAATTTACAGTTACAGTTAAAATAAATTTTGCAAATTTTTGCAACTCCATCCTTTACAAATATTCTAAATTGTCTGTAAAATAACTACAACTATTTTCGTAGCTTTTCATAAATTTGACCCAAATAAATCTGCAATAAAGAGTGTTACATCAACAAATGTGCAAATGATTGGTTACTGTGGTAGGAAGAAGCCAATCAAGTGCAAGATTATTGATTTATTACTCTCCTCTGTATATTTTATTTTGTTGATATGTTCTTACTTACTATTCTCAATTTCTCTTATTTCTACTGGTATCATAAATTCGCATGAAACATCTACCAAGCTTTCCATGATGACAACTAGCGATGTTCCTGTCATATACACATCAGCCTCTTCACGCATACAAACTTCTTCAATTTTCTCAACTTCAATGTTCTAAAACAAGAGACTTAAATTAACATTTTGAGCCAAGTATCAAATTGCTACATAATTTGTCTTTCTTTACAGATGTTTCTCATAGGTGACATTGCTTTTCAACCAAAATAATATCACATGCTTTGTTGTTTTTCATAAGCATATTGATTAGAAGTACCCTTCTTTGCAGATACTTTTATTTCATTTCAATTCATTTATCATCAAAAGAATTGAAGTTAATTTAACAAGCGCATGGCGTGTGATCACACACGCAAGTACTCACACATGCACAAAGTGACAATGACATGCGATTGATCCCACATGCAAAATTGTAGATTTTTTTTATCATATTTCGTCTTAGATTTAGCTAATTTTTCTCCAAAAATTGAAAATTTTCCCCTTTGTGATGATGTCATGAGGATCTAGAATTTTTTTCCATCATATTTCAACACAGAATTAGCCAATTCGCATACTGTAGAAAACTAATAGAAAAAAAATGAAAATTTTCCCCTTTATGATGACACCATGAGGACAAAAATTATATCATATTATTGCTACTCAGAATTAGCCAAGTCGGATAAAAAAGTAAAAAAAAAATTGAAAATGTTTCCCCTTTGCAATGATGTTATCAATTTTTACATTGCAAACCATTGTGGACCTAGGAGCTCCTGCACATGCAAATCATCGCAAATGTACCTAAATTCTCATCACAAGGCCTGATTGATTTTAGCTCATTGAGAATCTCTATGTACATAGATTGAGCTAAACAAGCAAAAGTCTATATTATAAGCTCTTGAATTATTGACTAATATCCCCCTAAAGTTGATAACACAACTCTCAACATACCTCTTCTTCTTTCAAAGGGTGCATTTTTGTCAATAATGGCTTATTCAGAGCAGATACGCTAATTGTTGGTATTTGTGTCTAGAAATAACAATCATAAATGACAAAGTGGACAAAATAAGAGCAAAATAATCACTGCGGAGGAGTAAATTTTAAGCATAACTTCATGCTAAAAAATTCCTCCTTAACAGTGATTTAATGTGTTCTTATTTCAACCGCTAAGCTATTGCTGTATAATTCCATGACTATGATAATTCTCAAGTTGTATAAGGTTTAGAAGATCCATGTAAATCGGATTCGTAAAATCGGAAACCCAATCTGGATTTTTTCCCAAATCACAGAAATGGTTTCTTGTAGAATACGCGAAAAATCCTCAATCAGAGGTATTAATCAATCGCGGAAATAAGTTCCGGAGAATTATTTAATACCTTTCTTTTAAATTAACATATTCACAGATGTGAAATAACAGATGCAACAATTTCTAGAAACGTGTAAATTAGAATTATACTAAAAGTCAGAAAGTTTCAAGACTTCAGATTGGCCTCTCAAACTAATTTTTTGATGCTTTTCAAAAAAACTTGTGGCCAATGTGGAAGCTTTTTCAGAAAAAATCTTTGGCGTTTTCATCAAATATGGACAGAAATTGTGTGGGAATAAAAGAAAGTATCTTCCAATTTCCCATATGATAATTTTGTTGACATACCGTTGCTATTTAGTCATTCAAAAGCATTGTTACAAAACTAAGAATCATGAGGGATAAAGATCAAAGAAGTTGCCAAATTCACTAATAGGATTTTGTTACGTTTTGATAATTTTGATCCTCTATCGTTAGGAACCATCTTAAAAATAAATTTACAAAGAAAGAGTACCGAGTCAACAATATTGCAATGAATCCGATACCAAATCCTTTTTGTCCAAAAAACGATCCCGGTGGATGGATTTTTTGCTGAGTCCTTCCAAAATATTGTCTCACATGGTGGTACCAAATTTCAAAATGGTAGCACTTTGGGAACATGCTATTAAGAAACGTGGGATGCCATCAACGCTGAAAAGTGATAGTAAAATGCAAAAAGAAAATAATTTTTCAAAATTCTTCCATTCTTTTTGAGCAAGCTTCAGAAAATGAATGTTTTTTCGCTGGGAACGAATGTATAGTTTTTGAGATATTCATAAAATACTGAATCCTGTTTATAGGTTGGACACTACCCTTAGTTACAAATAAATTATTTTCAACAATTCACATTCTGGTTTACTCTAGAATTACACACCTGTAATTAATAGAGAAATAAAACATAAATCATAAATCAACCTGTTTGATGACATTTTTAACAAACTGGAAAGATATGTTGCTGCTGGTATCTGCTAATTGTAGATTTATTGTTTTCAGTAATGAATATGTTTCCTAAATAAAAACAAAAAATACTCTGTGGTTCAACTTATTAATTATACTAAAGGTTCAATTTCAGCTTAAAGTTTTATTCATTTCTCAAAATTTCAAATTACAAACTTTTCATGAATGTTCCTTCGTACATTTTTATGAATGTCTGTTTGTTTGTTGTTTGTTCTTTTTTCTTTTTGCCTTTTGTACTCTGAACATTTGCAAATAAAGTAGAATCATGATAATTCAAGTAATCTGTGTGTGGAAGTGATGACTTTAATTTATGTACTCCTGATTATTGATTATTAATCACACAGTGATTATTGCTTTTGTTTCAATAAATTTATCCTAATAAGTTATTCTTGTTTCCATTGTATTTTGCCTTTTAAATTATTCTATAATCCTATAAATACAAATTCTTACATGCTGGTCTTCTAACACATGCATCATCAACTTTGTGATATGATTCTAAAAGAATAAATATACCAGTTGTGTTCAGAAGACTTCACTCATACTGCCATTGTAAATGAAAATTTATCTTTGGAGCAGTAGCTTGAACAATAGTCCTTGTTGAGAATATTTCAAGACAAAGGAATACAGCAACACAATATCAATATAAATGTTAGTAAGTAACAAAACTTACTAGTACAAGATTCTTAACTTCTGGCTTTACAAATATATATTCATTTAAATTTAATTGAGCAGAATTTCGTAGAAAACCTTGATATTCATTTTGTTCCTGCTGTATTTTCATCATCAAGTTCTAAAATAATAAATATTTTTATGCTTTTCAAAATTACAAGCTTTTTAAACCTGAAGATAACCGTCATACATGTGAAGAAGTGATTTTTGAGTAGAGGTTTTAACTGCAAAAGTGATATCTAACAGTTTTTTGCAGGCTCGTTTTCCACGAGAAATTCAAGTTTCATAGTTTTTGGAGTAATACCAACACCATAATGAACTTTCTTTGATTTAACGTAAGGCCTAGAGGGAGCACAATGTCATATTAAAAATAACTTCTGAATAAATGGAATGGGTTATATCATTAATCCTATAATATATCTTAGATCGTTTTGAGAAAAGGGTTTTCTTGGTAACTATGGATAATTTCCCCTAAGCAACCAATTTTTTTTTTTCAAAATATTTTCAAAAATAGATTTGTTATTATTTTTGATCAAAAAACATTCTGACAATTTTTTTTTTTTTTTTTGACCAAAATGTTTTCACATAAAAGGAACAAATAACAGTCAGGGCTACAGGACCCGAATTTATGTTAAAAATTACTCCTCAACACAATGATCATTTGATGCTATTTCGAATACTACAATCGACCCAAACAAAACCAATAGTTGAAACAAACTATAACTATTCTTGCAAATGAAAACAATTGCAAATAACAATCTAATGCTGACAAATGCTTATTGTGACAGTTGGACTGTTTACCTGAAACTTCCTAGCATTCTGTCCTGTGGGTGCTTTACCAGTTTTACTACTAGCCGTTTGTCTCATAAACCAGTTATAAAACTTTCTATCAACTGCCAATATATTAGATGTTTGTTGCTGTGGACATAACAAGTGATACTTTGTAGTTACTCTCGATGATTCAACCAAGACATTTTCAAATATATTGTTATTTTCTGACAGTGTATTGTCTCTATTTAACCTTTTAGCATGAGAACTTGTATCATCTCCTTCACTGCAGGAACTGTTTGAGAATAAAGCAAAGTAGTCTTTATAAGATAATGTGTTAGTGTGAGCATTAAAACTTTCTTTTGTAATGAGATGAGCTTCAGGAAGAATGCATGTTTCATCCCTATGGTAGAATATATGAATAATATGCTGATTAAGTAAGTTAGGTGTGATAGTCGACCGAATTGGGAAGACTAAAACACGGTCATTCTGAAGATTTTTTTTTTTATTTAAAAAAAAAAGAAGTTATTAACAAGGTATGGAAAGGATGGCTGAATCGGCGGGGAGTGAACAAGGGTGTTCTGATGACATTGGAATGCATATTCAAGGTCGAAGATTGGGTGCTTTACTTTTTTTCTCATCTAATAAATGGTCGCTATAATTTCTGCAGTTCTTGTACTCAACAAATATAAGAACCTCATATATATAGTTTTTACTTTCTTAATTATTTGAAAATACCTCTATGGACCACCTCTATGAACCATCCATAAAGTACATACCCCAAAGTGCGCTATAATTCCCGGATGCGGAAGCGCAGTATACCTTCTGCGAACCATGTTATAGACATGCGGTTCAGAAAACAGGACATTGTTTTGATTTGTTTTGACAAAAAAACCCGCAGAATTCATTGCAACAATGTAATGGCTTCTTAGATATCAAACTTCGTAACGCGGCAAATCTGATGAAAACAACGATACAACTGTGCGGAATTGGTTTATTTTTTGATGATTATGATCAATAGGCGGACTTTATTCTTTTCCAAACTAGACTTAATAGATTGAAGTTTGATATAATCTATGATTCGGAGGATTATAGTAAGTTTTCCAAGAAGAACGAATGAATATTTTCATCGCTGACGCAGAATTATTATTTCATCAGACAATCTCCGGTTTTGTTTACACTTGGCACCTTGTTTTTGTTTGTTTTTGTTTTGATTCTGAGTGTGTCTTTATATTACTCTGGCAACACATGACGCTATAGTTAAATTTAAACATAGTAAACTTTTTATTTTGAAAGATTTACTTAAAAATCTAACGTCAGTACCAACAGCAGTTAGAAGGATTCAAATCAACAACTTTGATATTTATTTTTCAACGTGGATCAATCTGGATCAATCTGGATTTTTGCTCAATAGTTAGATAATTTAATATAGATAAACTTTAAAAAAAATTAGAGTTGGGAGAGGTCTGGAGCGCAACTAACGAACCACAAACGTCTCGCATCCCCTCTATTTTTTGGAGCTCTTCAACGTTGCTTCCACCTTTTTGCATCGTTTGGCCATTTGCTTAGATTTCTGTTCTTTTTTAAATTTAACTAGATATGATCTAGTACAGATCATCAAATCCTTTTTTTCCTTTTGAGATTCTCTGTCGGAAGGGCGTTGTAACAGCGTTAAAACAACGTCGTGACGTCGTTTTGGTGTTGTTATGACGTTGTGCTGGCGTCGAGAGCCCACTAGGTAGTTTTGTGTCTGCTCCAAAATTTTCTCTTGTGCGACTGCACTTCTGTTTTTGCACTTCTTTTATATATTCATTAAGGCGGGGTTGTTCCACTGGGCGGAGGTTTTCGCGAGAGAGGACGTTCCGTTGGAAAAAAATTGATGAATTACGTTTGACAGTACTCCATTGATAACATTATTTTCATGTGTACATGTGTTTATAACTGATGGTTTTATCCTGTATAAATATTCGTAAATAATAATAATACCTCATCCACAATATTTAATTCTGCAAATTCCAAGTTTATCTTATATGGAAAATCAACATACCCTATCCGATAACCTTATTATTTATCGTATTTATTATCAGGTTGCGTCAAGCTATTACATAGGTTATGCACATAGGCTAAACAGGGTACGATTTTCGAACTGTAGGCTATGAAACTAGATCAATTATAAAAAGACGGACGAGTGGTATAACGAGTGATAACGAGTGATACAACGAATGATGTAGCAACAAATGTTACAATGAATGACAACGAGAAATAACGAGTGGTACAATAAATATTAACGATTGACAATGAGCTACAGCGAATGACAACGCTAAAAACGGGTAACTATTAATAGTTGTGAAATCGAAAAATAAAACCAACAAACGCCAAAAAAGTGATGTTGTTTATATACGTGTCCTGCAGATGACTGTAACGAAGGCTTAACGAACGTATTGTTGATCACAATAAACGTGAAAAGAAGTAACATGTCTACCAACACGTTAGTACACCTGGTCATAATAGCGAAATCTGAATATTTTGAAATTCTGAAAGAAAACTGTGGTGGTTATATATGACGAAAGTTTTAAGAGTATTTAAACCAGTCTTAGAATATGCCGCTTCTTAGTTAACTAAATATGTTTTTCTACAAGAGGAGAATTAGCGTTTAACAACGTTAGGGTGATTTACGTCACTTTGACGTTATTTCGACGTCAATTCGGCGTCGTGTGTGGGCTAATACATCCTTTGAGCGACCGAGTTCCGCGTACTCAGTGGGGGGGGGGGGGGGG
>JAULBZ010003868.1:0-15673 GCA_032360805.1 Neoturris breviconis
AACATAACAAAAATTATTATTCAGGAGGTTATTTTCTTACATATTTTAAAAATCTGCATCATACTTTTGTGACTTTTAGCCTCCTGAATCTTCTAATACCTTCCCATAAATTAACAAATTTCCGGGGGTACCCTACCACACTGAAGGGTTATCATCCAGTTGTTGGACAATATTATATTTATGGGAAGAAATCTATTGTTATATCATGGGAAAAAATCAGCAAAAGTTTGGTTCGGGTAAAGAAATTGGGTAAAATGATTTGTCGGTGTAAAAAAAGTTGGAGAGTAGTATTGGTCACTAAGCCAAAGTTTGGTCATCATTTCCCCGACTTACATCTTTTCGACCATTTTTTCTCCGAGACATTCTATTGGTAGAAATTGACGTCACATGATATCTAACGTTAATTTCAACAAATAAAATTGCTTCTCTACAATCGTAGTCACGTGGAAAGGGAAATTGGTGCAAAAATGTGGAATTTCAACTTTGACAAAAAGCCTTAAATTTTAGCAAGGTGATCGGAACAAAAGTTCGAATTTGTTCCAAGAGCCTGGGTACTGGGCTGCCAGAAACTGACGAAATTGTCGATTGTCGAAAAAGATATAAGACCCTAATCCCTAAGAGATAAATCTCTAGGGGTGATCATTTTCCACGTTCACGTTTCACTTGCGGTGTATTTATGTCCAAGTTTGCAAACCTTCCATAATTTATGACTATGATTGTAGCTATAATAGATCGTTGTTCAAATCGTCTTGATCAGCACAAACATTTTCTCTATTACCTACAACCCCTCACGTAAATATTTGAGACAAGGTGAAATTTGTGCAAAAATTCCGAATTTTAAAATTACGCAAAAAGACTTAAATTTCGATTAGCAAGACGGAATGCACGGAAAATTCGCTTTTGTACCAAGAGCCTGGGTACTAGGCTGCTAGAAGCAACAAAATTTGTCGAGTTTGTAAAAAGTCCTAAGAAGATCCTAAGGTCTTAAGTCTACAAGATAAATCTCAGGGGACTTCTAGTGGTCATTTTCATTTTGCGTTTTGCTTGTCCTGTGTATTGCTCGCTAAAATTAAAAAATATCTCGTAGTTTACGTGAGGGGTTTTAGCGCTCTTCTTTATCATGTTTGAAGGTTTTTAAAATGTTACACTCACCTGCATAATCTGACATTTCCAATGGGCACACGACGTCGGAAACGTCAAAATGACGTGTCAAAACCACATCGCGATGTTCTTTTGACGTAGTTTCGACGTCGTGTGCCGGGAGGGGTGTAACTTGGTGTAACCAAACAATAAACAAAACAAAAAACGCAATTTAAATCCGTATATGGATTGATACGGCCCTATTGCCTCTGCTTTTTTTGTTATACATTCAAACAAATTCCAAGATGACTTTCCCGGGTTTTAATTTCCGGTCCCGCTAAAAATCAAAAATCTTCACATATAGTCCGTATTTGGAGCCCGATCGTCTTTCGCGTCGTACTGGTACCAATCAATTATAAACTCGTAGACATAACAACCACCTACGCGGTACCCAGCGGGCAAAAACTTGTTTAAAGTCCGCAGTTAAAAACGTTGTTGCAGTGTCTTTACTGCGGAATTTGAACAAGTTTTTGTTCAGTGGGTATTGATTTTACGGAATTTAATGAAAGTAAATTGGTTAAAATCTACTGCAAAATTCGACGCATTTGTCTAATACAACAATCCAGTCTAAGCAAATAACCATTGTATATACATATATATAGATCACAATTTCGATATCGGTTACAATTACCCCAACAAATACAGCTATTTCCAATTATTATCGAATACTATGTGTTGTAATTTATCCAGTCTAGTAGCTTATTTTTTCTGCAGAACAATATTCTAAACTCCTTCATATATTCAAAGCTATAATTTCGTCATATTCGCTGGGTTATGACGTCATGATCAAACTTTACATCTTTAATGCCGTTTGACCATGGTACATTGAGCTCACTTTTATCATATAAACAAGAACATATTACGCAAGTGTATTAGTTCATTAGCTTTAATACATCCATGGCCTTACTGAAAGATTGTCTGCTACCTTTACCCACGTCATACTGGAAACCATCTTTAATATCATTAGGATCTGAGCCTAGTGTTATTAAATATTCAGACACATCAAATTGTCCGAAAATAAATGCCAGTCTAAGTGGTGTTAAACCTAAGCTAGTTTTAATGGTAATATCGGCGCCTTTTTCTGTGAGTACTGATACAAATTTTAAATTTCCTGCGACACATGCGATATGAAGTGGTGTAATCCCAGGTGGTCGCATGAAATTCACATCAACCTCGTTTTCAAGTACTTTAATCGCAGCGTTTAAATTTTCCTGTGTTACAGCATGATGTAATAAAACTTCTCGACTCACAAACGACGAACTTCGTTTTAATTTCGAATAACTACTTCCGCTATCGATGTCATTATCGTCACAAGAATCTTGATTTTTCTTCCGGCGACGGATAATTGAATTGCGTAGTTTGCTCATCTTGTATTCACTGTTTGTTTATAATAATAGCTACCTTACTGTTCCCTTTACACTTAAAGTTGCTATAGCAACTTAAACACCAAGCCTCTCACTCAAATTTACATTCTTGTATACTGAGGGACTTAGAAGACTTGCGTATGAAGTTTATTTCTAAAAATACGTATAAAAATCATCACTTAGTTATTACATAATCTGTGTCTTTTATTTGATTCGATAAGTTTAATAGTTCAAAGAGCATCTCAGAATTAATCTATGAAAAGAACCGAGTCAGCGAGTTTATAGAATCGATTAGTTTCTCCATCATAGCAAAAGAAAATATTCAACTTTAGGCTCGTCACAGCGTTAAAGACTTGTATATACGGTCCAACATATACCCGTATATGGACCGTGTATTGTCATATATGGTAATACACAGTCCATATATGGTAGTACACTGTCCATATATGGAAATATACGGTACCGTATTCAGTAGTATTTTATACCGTTTTGACTCACTGTTGAAGCTATCCCAGTCGGGAAAAACTTGTTCAAAGTCAGCAGTAAAGACGCGTCGAGCGACGTTGTTCTAGCGCCTTTACTGCGGACTTTAAACACGTTTTGCCGACTGGGATAAATGTCTGGAATGTACAGTAGACTTGTAAATAACTTTTAAGTATTAAGTTCTTACACGAAGTTTTTAGGCTTCTTTGTTGGAGGTATTCGAACATGATCACAATGTATTATGCTAGATTTATCAATCAACCTCGTTTCCAAGGCTTCTTCTCTCTTGACGTTTAACAAGAGAGAAAAAGCCCTGGGAACGAGGTTATAGATTTATATACGACTTATAATAAGCACAAACCAGGGAGCGGTATAATTAAAATTATAATTCTAATTATAGCGCACTCTTGCACAAATAATCTAGTCTACGGTCTATGCACGCTTAAGTCTCGTTTCCAGAGCTTTTTGTGCATAGGTACGAGGTAATCGAGATGAAAACTGAGTCAACGAGCTTGTAATTGATTGTCTTCTTCGAAACGAAGAAATTAATCAATTAAAAGCTCGTTGACGTAGCACCCTCAATGAATAGAAAATACCCGTAAGGTAGTATTTTCTTAATCATCGACGTCGTGACATATTTCTGATGAACTTTCGACGTAATTTGACGTCGGAACACCATTTAATATTTCCAGAAGATAAAAATGACCTGAATCCCAGGGCTTCTTCTCTCTTTGACGTTGTCAAAAGAGAAGAAGCTCTTGGAACAAGGTTGGTCATTATGATCACTCTGTTGAATGCCCATACAGTGGTTTATATACAAAAACATTCCATCATTAGGCAAGAAATTCGAGGCGAAAACTAAAAGGAGCCATACCATTGGTAGAAATTGACGTCACACCATGTGTGGCGTCGATTTCTACCAATGGAATGTCTTCTTTTGACTTTCGCCGCGAATTTTTCGCCTTGTGGAATTCAACATTAATCTAACATCCATTAAAAAAAATACACACATAAAACTCGATCCCAGGGCTTCTTTTCTCTTACCATCTAAATCTACTCCAGTCTTCGTAAAAATAGAGAAAATGCGCCATGATCGAGGCATATTCTAAAACCATTTGTAATCAAAAAAATTAAATACTGACTAACTAATAATAAAATATTTGGTTATCAGGTTGCCAGCATGTAATTTTGAACGTTTTATATTATTATATTAAAAGTATATAGAGGTATATCATGAACAGATCTTTACAGAACGTATTATCATTATAGTGGCTAATTAATTGGATGAAAAAGCCTCCAACTGTGTTGTTGTTTTGAAAAAACCCTATGGAGATGTTGCTATGTTGTTAGAAGAGAATTCTTTTTTGATTAGTTGATCAGAAAGCATTCAACTACAACAAACATTTTTTTCAGTCAGTAAACAAACATCTATTATTATTATTTTTAAAAATGTTTGGAGCTGGCCGCAATAATTTCCAGTAGTTTTCAAGCTCGCTCCCAGTGCTTATGCCTTTTCGAAGTTTTTGCTTAATAACTGTACTGGTATCCAACCTTGATCCCAGTGCTTCTTCTCTCTTGACGTCTAAATTTGTCTTTAATAAAAAAGAAAGAAGTAGCGCTGGGATCGAGGTTGACTGGTATCATAATAACGATGAAAGAAATAACATACTGGCATCACACAAGAAATTTCCGGATTTAAAAATGTTACAACCAGGTCGTTGATTTACGTACTGGGATCATACCAAAGAGTTCCGGTTCTAAAATGTTAAAACCGGATCATATTATTTTTATGACGTTCGTAACAAATGTAGCTTAAAGACATTCCTGGTTTCTGCTGAAAAGGAGACAAACGGATACTAAATGGATGAATACTTAACAAATATCCGGTTTCTGTAAGAAACATAGGTGCTGAAGGTGATTTAACCCTTCATTAGTATGGTGTGGACCCTGAATATTTAAATTTTGCCGTGAAAGTAACATAACAAAAACAACTATTCAGGAGGTTATTTTCTTACATATTCTAAAAATCTGCATCATACTTTTGTGACTTTTTGCCCCCTGAATCTTATAATACCTTTCCATGAATTAACAAATTTCCGGGGGTACTCCACCATACTAACGAAGGGTTAATCAATCTTACTGCAGATCAGGTTTATTCATATTCCATTATGTTTTCGTTATTGAATTTTCTATCCGGACCAATTTTCGCGAAGACTTTTCGAGAGATCATTTTTTTTTGCAATATTTTGAGATATATTGAGATTTTTAGCGAATAATTATTTTCGCGTATGGGTAATTATTATTATTAGCATTATTTGCATAAACTATTTGGACACGTATCAAAGAAAAAACATTTTAAAAAATGTAAGTTCTATTTTATTTTCGCAATGACTACGTTCGCAAATTAGACGTTTACAAAAATTTTCTTAGGGCTATTTTTTACGAATCAAAAGAATTTTGCGAAAATTAATCAACGCAAAGATTAAACCACTTAAGGTAGTACAGGAATTTCCAACCTCGTTCCCAGGGCTTCTTCTCTCTTGACGTTTAACAATGTGATAAAAGGAGAGTGTTAAACGTCAAAAGAGAAGAACCTCTGGGAACGAGGTTGATGAATTTCAATATTTTCATTCAAATAACAGGGAATATCACCAGATTAATAACAGAAAAAAGTTTGCTGCGAAAGACACTGGTAGCTAAAAAATAAACGTCACACGGCAAAATACGGTATCTTACGGTTATTATACGGCAATAAATATCTTTGCTCTTCTGCACCAAGATTGTTTTGTTTTCGTGTATTGCTCTCCTAACCAAGAACTTTTTATACACTATCAAACTGTTTCTTATGTCTGAAAAAAATATTTTAGTCTGCAATCATGACTTATGCCTTTAGTTTACTATATATATAACATAATTCTAATTCTAATTTACATTTAATAAATTCTCTATTTAAATAAATGGGAATATGGGTATCTTTTCTTAATTTTCTCAACTTTTAGCCGTGTTATTTCCCCCCTCTCTATCCTGCGTTTTTCACAATTCTATTCTTTATAATGAACTTCTCTAGACTAGGACCTCTCGTGTCCTTGATTTGACATGCCTTGTCAAATCTGAAATCAGTTCAATTACATGCATTGAGATAGATACACGCTATATTATTTTAGTTGTCAACGGTAAATTTGTTTACTAATCAGATTTCAATATTAAAACGTACTTAATTTGGTAATTAACGATAAAAATGGACTAAATGTATAATTAATCCGACACAGAAATGATCCTTTTCCATATTATATTTGTTAATTACGTCACAATGACTTAGTTGTCATGGTTACATTGAATTCCCAATATGCTCTAATTTTGCAATAAGCAGTAAAGATGGGCGACTATAATCCTTATTTATTAATAAAATAGAGAAATCAACTAGCGAAACCTTTCCAACAGAGAAAAATATATTTCGAATTGCATCACATAGGATTTTAGTTGTCCATGGTAACTTTTACCCAAACTTGCAAATTCCCGGTCGGCAAAAGCTTGTTGAAAGTCCGCAGTGAAGACGCTAGAACAACGTTTTCCACATTGTTCTAGCACCTTTACTGCGGACTTTGAACAAGTATTTGCCGACTGGGAATGTATTTAATTTTACCACAACTTTAAAACTAAAGGTTGATTTCCACTAGGTAAATATTGGCTGCGAAAGTGAAAAGGAGTCAATTTATTGTCCCACGTTGTGGAAATCAACTCTAAGCAAAGCAACCCAGCCGGTAAAAACCTGTTCAAAGTCAGCAAAATAACGTTAGAACAACGTTTTTTGAACGTTGCTCTAAGGTTATTTTGCTGACTTTAAACAGGCTTTTACAATACAATGCAAGCAATGTAACATTTCAAGGATCTCTTCACTTACCGTATAGACTTTTTCACAAATACCAACTTCGATCCCAGGGCTTCTTCTCTCTTGGCGTAATTCCCACGTCTTCAATTAAAAAGAGAGAAGAAGCGCTGGGATCGAGGTTGCACAAATACATGAAAACGAGGCGTTGACTGTTCAAAGTAGAAATTTGTTGCAAGCTACACGAAGAAGAACTTATTGTATTGCAACAGGTTTCTACTTTGAGTAGCCAACACTTCGTTCAAGCTCGTCCCCAGCCCCTTTTGTCTTTTTTTTATTTTTCTCGGACCTTATAGAAAAGACGCCTTTTCTATAAGGTCCGAGAAAAATAAAAAAAAGTCAAAAGGTGCTGGGAACGAGCTTGCACTTCGTTTTCATACTTGTAAATAAGTTTATTGTTTACTGTCTGATACTGCACTTTTCCTTAGCGCTCAGAACTTGACCAGTATTGACACATAACTGTAATACCACTTATAACCAACGTTGGTAATATCCCACACAGCGAATGCATGAAACAGTATCAATAAGACGTGTCTGAAAATAACTTCCGGACATCACCCGCGAAAATAGAAAACTATAAAAAAAAACTCCTCCTCAGACGATCTCCGACATCGATTTTCAACTTAGCATATGCATAAGATAATAAAAAAAGTCCTTATAGGTGGGTAAAAACTTGTTCAAAGTCTACAGTATAAGATGCTAAAATAACGTCGTTCGACGTTGTTCTAGCGCCTTTACTGTGAACTTTGAACAAGATTTTGCCCGCTGGGATATAGTTACCATGTATTAAACGGGTTAATAGGATACTGAGATTTCTTTTTTAGACATAATTAGATAGAATCTAAAATATTTGCGAATAACATAATATTATAACAGAGATGTTTAATGACAGATTAATAAAAAACTTATCAAGATTAGCTGCTTGAAGATGACAACCTTCTTTGAAATTGCTTCCGCAATAATTAAAAAGTGACAAATTGAAGAGCGTAAACTGTAGTAAATACTTTACTTATCACATATCATTATTATATAATTTTTCAAAATTTGGTCGAGTGAGAGTAACTAATTCAAAAACTTAGTCGAGTGAGAATGACTAATTCAAAAATTTAGTCGAGTGAGAATAACGAATTCAAAAACTTAGTCAAGTGAGAATAACGAATTTAAAAATTTAGTCGAGTGAGAATAACGAATTCAAAAATTTAGTCTAGTGAGAATGACTAATTTAAAAATTTTGTTGGGGAGAAGTAACAAAATTATTTTTTTAGGAAAAGAGCCCTGTTGTTATGTCATAGTAAAAAATCGGGCAAAATGTTTTGATTGGGGAAAAATTCAGTTAAGACTATAGGTCAGGGATAAAAAAAGTCGTGTGATGTCAAATTCTACCAATGGAATGTCTTCTCTTGGTTTACGCGCGGAATTTTTCGCCTAATATAAATCAACCTTTATATTAACTGGGGATTATGTACAACCTCGTTCCCAGGGGCTTCTTGCCTTTTCGTTCGAAATAAGGAAGAGTCGCTCTTCCGTATTTCGAAAAGGCAAAACGTCCTGGGAACGAGGTTGGATTATACCTTCTCTATACATAGTGTACACGATAAAGCAACGGATCATCTGTAAAATAACACATCCCAGTGGGCAAAAACCTGTTTAAAGTCATCAATAATGGCACTAGAACAACGTCGTTCGACGTTGTTGTAGCGTCTTTACTGCGGACTTTGAAAAAAGCCCTGAATCAACGATTTTGCAACTGATTGATTTCTTCGTACCACTAAGCTTCATTCTTTATTTTAAATTTTGCAGCATTTCGAAGCTATTGAATGACGCATGTCAACCCTGGGGATAAATTAATACCTCAATCACTTTTGTATTTCATCTCGGTTCCGTCTCTTTCAACATAATCGAAAATGACCGAGTAGCTCGCGCGTGCTCAATGAAGCCCTCGTTCACGCTTGCTCTTGAAGTGATAGCAGCAAAGCATCACAGAAACAAAAATCCAAACAGAAATAACTTTATCCAAAAACATCCAACAATATACGAAGATAAGTGATATACTCAGTGGGCAGAAACATGTTCAAAGTCCGCAGTAAAGACGCTAGAACAACATCTCTAGCGTCTTTACTGCAGACTTTGAGCATGCTAAAGGTTGATTTTCACTAGAAGAAAAAAATTATTTGCGAAAGCCAAAAGGAGACTTTTCATTGGTAGAAATTGACGTTACATGACATGTGTCGTCAATTTCTACCGATGGAATTCTTCTTTTGGCTTTCGTAGCGAATTATTCGCCTAGTGGAATAAAGGAGATAAAAACTTTCCGTTATTTACACTTACACTTACTTACTAATATTACTTTTAACAATCTGTTTTTAAAAAGGCAATTAAAAGACAATTCGTATCCAGTGGACATAGACTTGTTCAAAGTTCGCAGTAAAGATGCTAGAACAACAGTGAAAACGTCGTTCTAGTGTCTTTACTGCAGCCTTTGAACAAGTTTTTTGTCCGATGTGAACTAGTGATTTATAGTTTGACAAGAAATAAGGTGGGATACTTTACGGGTTGATTACCGACAGGAAGTTAATCAATTCCAATAATTATAAGGACCATGCGGTGGTCGAGATAAGAGCAAATAATCATTGTGGAGGAGTAATTTCTGAGTATAGTTGCAGGCTATAAAGTCTGAAGTAATGCTCGGAAATCCCTCCTCCACGGTGATTATTTTACTGTTATTTCTACCTCTGTTGTATAATCATCTTAGATAACACACGCATTTTTATAGCCATAAAAGTTTAGTACTATAATTCAACGCGGTAAAAAACTTTTGAAAATTTAACATCAAATAAGTCTTCTGCGTTATACTTCGTAGCAAAGTAGAAAGATTATGTACTACATAAAAGTAATGGAGGTAAACAACTTAATAAACCAACATCCAGAGACCGACCACTATAAACCAACCTCCATAAATCGACCGCTATTAACCAACATCCATATATCGACCACTATAAACCAACATCCATAAATCGACCGCTATTAACCAACATCCATATATCGACCAGTATAAACCAACCTCCATAAATCGACCACTATAAACCAACCTCCATAAATCGACCACTATAAACCAACATCCATATATCGACCGCTATAAACCAACATCCATATATCGACCGCTATAAACCAACATCCATATATCAGCCAGTATAAACCAACATCCATATATCGACCAGTATAAAACAACATCCATATATCGACCACTATAGACCAACATCCGTATATCGACCACTATAAACCATCTTTTGTAAATCCACATCGACTATCATAGAGCAACATCCATAAATCGATCCTAAAAACCAACCTCCATAAATCGACCACTATAAACCATCCTCCATATATTGATCACCTTCAATTAATTTCCTTACAGTACTATACTAATCAGACCTACAACCAACCTCCATATACAGTTAAAGTTTTTTTGCAGGTTAGAGCACACATTTAGTAAACATAGGGATTTGACCATGAGACCAAGAATCCAATAGTTTCAATTTTAAATTCAAGGACTTTTATATATACCACTTGACAGATCTTGAAACAACAATATAAAGGACTTTTAAGCAAGTTATACTGTTTCTTTAGAGAAATTTTGAGATAATTGGATTCACAGTTGACATTTTTATCCAAAATCATTCCAAATCAACTGAACTGATAATACAATATGAATTCTTTGCCTTTTAAAAGATTGTAATATACAAGCTAAAAACAGTCCATGCAAAGACTTGTTTCTAACAGCTGTGTCTCGTTAAAAATAAATAAAGACTAAACGATGGAACAATTCAACAGGGCCTAGTTGTTCGAAAGACGATTAGTTTAATCCTCGATCAAATTGTCTTTTCCCGACATTTGATTGGTAGAAAGTAGTTTTAATCCAGTGTTAATCCTAGATTAGCGTTCGAACAACCAGGCCTCCTTTACATTATTTCCCATTATGTTTTTACTAATAAAAGTGTGGTGTTAATAAAGACCTCTTTATATGGAGCCCGATATATCGCTCAGCCGATATAACTCGCTGAAACGACGTTCCGTCTAATCCCTATTTCTACAGTTATATCGGCGAGCATTAATTTATATGGCAAACGAGTTATCTCGCCTAAGCGATATATCGCTTTATTCATCCAAGATATCGGCTAGGCGACATAAAATATAGCTACATATTTCAGGCCATGTCAATGTTCTGCATTAAAAGGGGAAGGGGCGTTTTTTAGGTCAAACCCTTTTAAAACCTGTTCCTAACAAATGAAAATATGTGGTGTTTTTTTACCAAAACAAGCACAGGAGAGTAATATTGCATCTAAAATAAACAATACTGTGCCCCAGGGCGCTTCAATAAAGTGTTGATCTTTACAGAGGGTATATTCTATCATACTGTAGTTGCATTGTATCCATCTTTCCAAAAAAGAATGTTCTGGTTAATAATTTACTCATACTCGTTTTTATCTAACTGCTAAAAAACTTTTAATACTGAAAACAACAAACTGTTAAGAACCTTTCAGTACTAAGGCCCAACGTAAAGTTATGAAAAAAAGAGTGCTGTTATTTCTACGAGTCGAGAAAGACGCTTCCTCGAAATACAAAACGGATGCCAAAAACAATCATAGTCGAAAATTTGACTGTTTAACGATATGGTAAAAATCTTGCGCATAATATTTGCATGAATGCGGTGAAGTCTCCACTTTTGAAAATATTCCTCTTTTGTCGATTCTTGGTCCCGAGTGGATGAAATCGAAATAAAATTGGCTAGCGGTCTCGTATCAAGTTGGCAGCATTTCGGAGAACAACATGGTCAAATAAAAAAAAGTGGAAGACGAAAAGTGATAGCAACAGTCCATGCAAACTTTGCTTAAAAACTGTGTCAATAACCAAGGAAGTTTAACGCGAGCCTCTAGAACAGTTTGAGTGTATTAAGTGAATTCTGAAAGGGTTATTTAAAAAAACATGGGAACACAAGTTGTGATAACCTTGATATTTTCAAAAACAAAAACATCTATTTACAACCAGAAATCTTCTGTAGGAATATATACACTGCGTGTTGAAACGAAACTACTCAGTGGGCAAAAACTTGTTCAAAGTCCGCAGTAACGATGCTAGTCTTTACTGCGGACTTTGAACAAGTTTTTGCCCAGTGGGTAGCCGAGTATACTTAGCTCTCACTCCTTCCCACGTAAATCAATGTTCGATAGCGGAAGGTTAGAGCTAAGGAATCCTGGCTAGGACATTACATTAAAGGAAGAAAATCCTACGGATGATGGTACTAAAAATTGCTAATACTGCAGAATTTATTCCTGCGAAAGACCATTGTTTTGTGAATCTTGCGGAATTTATGCGGAATTATTTCCTGCGGTTTGTCATTTGTTTTACGATTCTGCGGAATTTATTTTCTTCCCCTAGGATTTTCTTCCTTTAGTGTAGGTCTTTTTTTGTCCATTCCAGGACAATTTTTAAGACAAAACAACAACAACAAAAATTACAAACATTTCCAGGGCTTCCAGGACAATTGGTCACCCTGCTTTTGTATTATTAAGAGTAAAAAATATATTCTAGAAACCAGAAACATAACTATCAAATATGCTGAAGGCATTCTGGCTTAAGAGCCGGAAGACTTCCCGTTAGCAATCCATATTTTTATAAAATCAACCCGTTCACTAAAAATAAAAGCGATATCATGGTCAAACTTTCTGACTTTTCCTAACTTATGATAAGGAAAAAATATTCCCAAAATTGTTTTAAAAATAATTTGCTCATCTTCGGTATCTCGATGCTTTGTAAACAATGGTAGACCAAAAAAAAACAGGCGAATATTTTTTTAATACGTCATATGACACATTTTATGCTGAATCTGTTTCTGATGTTTATTTTACATAAAAAGTTACTTATGACAAGTTTTTGCATCAAAACATTATAATCCTGCAAAATATAAATTCCATACCCAAGATGAGCTATGACGTTATAAGTATGATACAATAGGGCGCCTTCTAAATGTTTTTATGCTAAAATGTAGTTCATAGTTTAAAGTACCTTTGGTGTAGATTTGAAAGATGCAGCCGTTCAGATTTTATAAAGGGGACCCCCATGCCCCCCCTCCCCCAGGCTTTCAGAGCCCTAAAAAACCTAGGCCTAATAGGGTTGTTGAGCAACACTACTTTTTTATAAGAATAAAGTTAGTATTTTGTCACTTTTGTTTTTGTTTTTCAGTGTTAGTTACACCTACATTTTTATTTGTGTGTTTTCTTTTACTTCAACTCTTTGTATTGTAATTGTAGCCCTGAACGTTTAATACTGGAGCTACCTGTGTTGCTTTTAAAAAAATGCGTGTAATAATGAAATTAATTATTTAACTGAACACCCTTCTTCGCAGATAACCGTAAAGACTTTAGAACCTAGCCTGAATATAACTGCCGAACATCACACCTGTGGAGGAGTGTTTTTTGAGTATAGTGTTCAACTTAAACTGATAAGAATATATACCTTAAGTACCTTGAGTACAGATATTTTCGCGAACGGAACTTTTTTTTGCGAATTTCGCAAATTTGCCACAAATTCAATTCGCGAAACCAAATGTTCGCGAAAAAAAGCTTCTTTATGATTCGCGAAATAATATGTTTGCTAAAGATTCCTTGTTTGTACAATTCGAGAAAATAAGTGTTTTTTCCAAAAGCAATATTTTTTCTCCAAAAGCTCCAGGCCGATTTAAAAATTCCAGAGGGCGCTTAATCAATCATTTATTGTATTTAAGTTTCGTTATCATAAAATTTAGTTCCTATCAACGGTTCTGGAAAGTATTCTTGTTGTTTGTCTATACATTTTGGAGTATATTTATAATTTTTTCCATAACCAAGGTTCTTCATAAGTTTCGTCGGCGCATTACGTAA
The DNA here is from genome assembly GCA_032360805.1 of Neoturris breviconis. Lineage (NCBI taxonomy): Eukaryota > Metazoa > Cnidaria > Hydrozoa > Anthoathecata > Pandeidae > Neoturris > Neoturris breviconis. The sequence goes on from JAULBZ010003868.1 coordinate 13,788, forward strand.
ATGTAGCGGGACAGACGGATGTGGACCAGTCCAAGTTTTCACAAGAGTCTTTGCTTTGTTATATCCTTCATATACGGAAATACTTTTTGCTGCTTTTGCTAGGTATACAACTAGCTGTGCTAAAATGACCTGAAAAGAAAAAAAGCACGTTAAGGGACCATCTCAAAATTTCGCACCAAAACCAACTTTTGTGTTAGGGTTAAATCAACTAAATTTGACAAAATTCAACAAAAATGAATCTGTGCAGGTCAATGAGCTTGCAATGGATTGGTTTCTTCGGTACGAAGAAACCAATCCATTGCAAGATCATTGACTCAGTACTCTTCTCCGCAGATTTTATTTTTGAGTAGTATCTTGATGGAAATAAAATTCTTATTTAATCCATTCGCAGGGGGTAATGATGGCTGCATATAACTTATTAACCCTATTAAATATTATTATTAAAGGAACTGTTAATGATCAAATTTTGAATATCTGAAGGACATGCCTAGTCATAAATCTGTTCAAAGCTAGCAGTAAGTGCCTTCAATGTAGGCTTTGGTTTTGCCTACTGGTTAACCATCAAAGCAGGTTCTATATATTAATACAATCGTTATTAAACCGTAATGAAAAATCGGACGTGTTTTTGACAAATACTATGTAGATGATTTCATTCTAAAGACTTGAATTGCTGATACAAATTGATGAAATGGTAGCAAAACAGATTCCAAAATTCAATAAATGGTAGCAAATGTAACAAAAACAAAGTCACATTATAGCCTCTTCCACAGACCAAGTTCCATTCTTCCATATCTCACTTGGTCTGTTTTCTTCAGAAGTTAATGTAATACATTGACATCAGAATTTAAGTTAATAGATGGTAATTCATGCAACAGAAAAATAATTATTTCTTTTTTATGGTAGCTTTGGTACCATTATTAATTATTATGCCGCAATGAATCAAATCAAGCATATTTTAAACAAATACATCAATAATACATAAATTATCCTACATTAGCGCATCTTGTATTAATGAATTCTGATGTCAATGTATTACATTAACTGTAGAAGTGAACAAACTAAGAGAGAGGATCGACCTTTGCCTTTCGAACCGGCAACATTAAAAAATGATTTTTGTGAATGCACAATAAAAATAAAATAATTTTAGAATAATAAACAAAATAAGCTTAAACTTTTTTTTTTGCTCTCGTACTTGGGGGAGGCAGACCCTCCATAACTTTTGATGGAACCAATACTGTAGTGTTTAAACTTTCCAGGAAGTTAGGTCAATACATAATTAACATTTTGCAGTAATTATTTTCTTGATGATTGATGATTACGTTATTGTTGCAAAGCAAGTGCTGAAAATAATTGGAGGCAAAAAAATGTTTGATAAGAAAACAAGAATTATGGAAGGGCAAAGTTTTATTTACAACCTGCTAAACATTTGGTTGCTAAGGGAATCCATATTTACAAAATATTTTTTTTCAAGATGATACTAGATAAAATACAGGAAAAGTCTGATAATTTGGAAATCATATCTTAATCAGAACAGCAGGTATAAAAAAGAAATCCGGAAAGAAGAGGGGATTTTACCTCCCAAAAGAAATTAAAGTATGATGGGAAATATTTATGTCTACTTACCCGGAAGAAAGTATCGAATACATAAGATTCAGAAGCAGCTAGTAAAATGAAAGCCAAAAATGTGCTCACACCACCATGCACAACAGCAGGACCAATTTCCGTAAGTGCTTCAATCACACGTTCTGTAAAAAAATAATAATAATAATCTGTAGCTAATTAAATTCCTTGAGATTACTTAAAACAAGATAATCAATCACATACAAGCAGGGCTCAAAATAACAGCCGGTCATCGCTGTGGAGGAGAGATTTTTCAGAATATATTC
>JAULBZ010003869.1:0-15672 GCA_032360805.1 Neoturris breviconis
GGGGGGGGCGGCGGACAAGGTGTCCCACCCCCACCCTGTCATACTTTTTTTATACCTTTTGAATGAAAATGCCTTTATATGACTAGAAATTTTGGAACTTTTCCGATAATTTATCCAGGATTTTTTTGAAATAATTTTTTTTTTGACAGGTGGTAAAAAAAACGTTTTGAAAAAAAAAAAAAATCTTATTATTTTTGCTAGAAAAAGCATTCTGAAAAATTATGGTGACTTTCCCACGGCTAAAAATAAAATATATATTTTACACCCTACTGAAATTAGTCCTCTAAAATAGGGTTATTTTTTTATATTTATTTATTTGTTCTCCAAACTATATTTAACTTTATTTAAATTCGCTGCGAAGGCCAAAAGAAGAAATCAACGTCACAACATGCACAGGAACCGATGTTTGGATTCCGCTGAAATGTATTTTAATTTTCTCCCCTTCCAATATGTTTTCTTTTTATCCTTCCTTTTTCATTCTTCCGCTGCAGAAATCGATTTTAGTTTTTTTCAGCTGGTTCTTTTCCACGGTAAAAAAGTTATTTATACTCTATTGAAAATTTAAACAACAATAATAATATGGACCAATTTGATTGGCTCATCCTGAAAACTGTTTTTCGAAAAATGTGATTCTTTTGTAATTTTAATTCCCCCAAAATAGGGACCAGATATAATGACGAAGAAAATAGCGGGAAATACGCTAGTGCAAGCTTTCTTTATCTTTATGTTCCCCTCAACAAGACGTATCCCATAATAAGCTTCAGTAATACGTCATGTGTTCTATAAACCATACATGAAAACGAGGCGTTTTTATTATTTTATTCTTCAAATAGGATTTGACGTCAATTTGATTTGACATATTGTTGACGTCAACTATATTGAATAGCAACTGATAACTCTTCGAATAATAGTGTCACAAACTTTAGAGGGTCGTTTTGATTTAATAAGGGACTATCTCCAAAATTCGTTTCAAAAAGCAGGTATTTTAAAGATGCCAAAATCAATAAATTTTCGAGAAATTAAACTATGATGAAGAGTGTTCAGTCAACGAGCTTGCAGTTGATTGGTTTCTTCGATACAAAGAAACCAATCAAATTTAAGATCGTTGATTCAGCACCCTTCAATCGAATTTTAGAGATGGTCCCTAAGACCATTATACGATTACCATACTTACCCGAGTAAACGCCCTGGGTGTTTATTCAACATTCCCAAAGGCGTAAACTCACAAGTGGTGTGTTCATTAAAGGAGATATTTATTAAAGGGGATACTTCTTAACTTGAGTATATCACATAACTTTTTGTAACGATCTAGCAATTGATTGGTTGTTCGTACCGAATAAACCAATCCATTGCAAGCTCATGGACATACCAACCTTTTTTGCAGTTTCATATTTATTGAATTTGTTCAACGCTGTCCTATCAATATTATATATACGTATCAATATTATATATAGGTAATACGTGTATATACGCATTATTCAAGTTTGCTGAACCGGGGTGAGTGAGCAAAAATGATAGTCAAATTTGGAAACGAAATCACTTACATACAAGCAATAATTATTTTCACTAATTCTTTGTCTGGTTCCACTTGGCAGTCTTGCATTATATTATATATAATTTACTGTAATATATGTATATATTATACCTAAAATAGAGTAGAGAAAATAGAGTCATGTAAATAGAGGTTGTCGAAAATTAATTTTAAACTTTTTCCGCCATTATGGTTTTTTTCTTTTTAAGTGATTTTTTGGGAGCTTTATACTTCTTAAAGAAAAGTTCATGATGATGTAGTTATATACTGGGCTATACACCTACATGAATATACATGTATTAGACTTACAAACAGAAAAGAAAGTTTGTTTTTATTAATAAATTTTTTTGAAAAAGAAGGGGGCGCTTATTCGAGAGGGGCGCTTATTTAATATAATTCTAATTAGAGGGTGTGGCGCTTACTTGAGGGGGGGGGGGGCTTAGTCGAGGAAATATGGTATATAAAATTTGAAAATATTATGACGAAGAAGTTATAAACATTTAGTTCTGGTCAGCACATTTCTGGTCTGCACTTTATTACATATCATGCCTGTAGAACCACTTGATTTTGCCAGAAAAATAATCAGATTTATGTTCCACCCGTTACGTGTACCTTCTAACTTATATTTCAACATATTTAGCTAACCGCCCACGCCTCCTTGATTTATTGATTTATTGTATAGTGGGAATTCAAAATCAATTAAAAAGAAAAAAGAAAATCGATTTTCGAGGCCTCCTACAGTTTTTAACAATAACAAAGAAAAAGAAAAGCTTTGGCAAGTATATAAGTTTTTTACTGAATATCCTTGCGAGAAGAAAATGCAATTTATATAGTAAACAATGTTAGCATTATATTTTATATCAAAATTGTAGTTTTGTATCTCCTCAATAGCTCAAAATTTAGAGAGTGTCCTTGGCGTACTGTACATCGCCAAATCTATGTAAAGTTAATTCTAGCAAATATGCTTACTCTGAAAAAAACCCAGCCAAAAGGTATATATATATGCTAGCATTAGGAGCAGGCTGCTATCAAAAAAAAAGAAGTTTGCTAACTAGCTAGCTATAAATAGCAGGACCATAACAAAGAAAAAATAATAATTAAGCAAAAAAAGCCAAGTAGCTAGCTTGCTCATTCATGCAAAAAACAATAACAACAAAAGAAAAATATATTTGGCTAGCTACAATCTCTCACAGGAACGGTGACTATCCTACTGAAAAGTGCACCCCTTCCAAGAAATCGATGTTTTACACTTAGAAAGATTATACACAAAAAATATGTAGGAGTCAGCCCTCAGAGGTAGCTACCTAATTACATAAATCAGGAGTGCCTAGCTCATTCCTCAGGCTCTGCTGCAATCCCCATTGGCTACCTGTAAAGTTTTGTTTTCTACTGGTATATATATATAGCTGTATAGTAATGATTTGGATACAAACGTTTTGTGTGGGGCAGCAATATGTACATAGAAAACCCAAACCACCCCCAATAAGAAGAAAAAAGCAGCCCAGCTAGACATCACCGTAGTAGCTTCCATCATGCATGAGTGAGATAAGTGTTAACTCTCCTCCCTAACTCCGAAAAGTACAAGAAAAAACAACAGCCAATAAAATACAGAGTAAAAAATATATAGCTAAAATATATAACCCCTCACGTAAATATTTGGGACAAGGTGAAATTTGTGCAAAAATTCTGAATTTCGAATTAGGCAAAAAAACTTAAATTTCGATTAGCAAGAAGAAATTTGCTTTTGTGCAAAGAGCCTAGGCACTAGAAGCAACAAAATTTGTTGAGTTTGTAAAAAGCCATAAGGTCCTAAGTCTTAAGTCTACTCGGATAAACCTCTGAGATAAACCTCAAGAGACGTCTAGTGATCATTTTCAGCACTTGCGTTTTGCTTGTGGTGTATATTGCTTATGAAAATTCAGAAATGTCTCATAATTTACGTGAGGGGTTGTAGCTAGCGACAGTACCTATGGCATGAATGATGCAGATATAAAGACTAAGTAAATGCTTACTGTAAAATGAGAAGATGCTTAGTGGCTGGTGGAGGGGGGGGAGTGCGCGATGACCTGGGAAGAAGTCATTCCAGATACTTAAATAAACACGTACAGTACCAAGCATAAAGATAAGACAGAGAGATAAGGAACCAAACTGATCCTCTTATCTCTTCCTTTCTACCTTTTCCTCCGATTTTTCATAATTTCTTTGTCTTCTGCATCCTGCATCCTTGGTTCTGGTTCCAAAACAAATGTTGTATGATACTGCCGGTTCGTTTTTTTGGGGCATTAAGATTGGATGAAAACGAGGCTTCTTCAAATAAAGCCATGGAAAACCTCATATTGATACAAATAATTGTTGCCAAAAGTTCAACATTCATGCAAAACTACCCCGCAGAAAACCCCGCAGACAGAAACCTGTGGGGTTTCGACTTACAAGTCCTGTGGAGTTTTAGGTCATTTCATAACGGCTCGTTTTTAAAATTTCTTCTATAATAGAAATTTAGGAAGAAATTCATAAACCATTTTCTCGCGCATTAGTGCTAAATGAGCTCCGTCTACACACCCTCCACCACTATTTTTTTAAAAAAATAGCGTTGTGTAGTGTATGTAGACTCCGCAAAAAAGATTTTGAGGGTGATTTTGTACCTTTAAACTGGAATGGTTTTCAACGGGAATTTCTGTACTTTTGATCACGTGATTAACGACTGTTCTATTTAGATATATCTTTTTAAATATCTCTGCAATGGTACATGTTCTTTATCGTAACGTTTTTTACTTTTTGACAAAGTTAGAAAAAAAGCCGCCGTGTTCATGAAGCTAAAATGACGGTTGAATGGCACTGATAACTTTATAGCGGTATTCCTGCCTTATAGTTTGCTCTGTTGTAAGATCTGGTCTCCCTTTTTGAAAAGACATTACGGTGTAGCTTATAATCGAAGGAGTCTTGTCCAAAATTAGAATTTCTTGATCTACTTCCGTTTCGTTTCAACCAAGAAACTAACTTGTTCTACTTGCGTTTCAACCAAGTCATTTTAAAAAAAAAGTAAATACGGGGATTACACTAAACTCTTTTTATTGCCATCACTTTGCGGCGTCGGCTTCGGCTTCAGGGTCCCACTTTACTTGATAGACCATGTTTCCAAAGTGCTACCATTTTGAAATTTGATACCAGCATTCCTGACAATATTTTATATTTATATATCTCGCTCAACATTTTTCGATTTCGTCTACTCAGTCCCGAGTTAAATAAAAGAATTTTGTAAAAGGATAATGAATAATAAAGAAAATCAATCAAGTCAACTAGTGTAGTTCCCTTCTTATTTTTGTTTTGTTCTTAAATTTGTTATAGGTTTTTTATTTATACAATAATAATATGAATACATCAGTTAAAAAACAATAATATAATATAATATATACAAAGTTTAAAAGTTTAAGAAATTAATTTTGGGAAAAGGCAAAACAAAAATGAAATCAAAATTAATTTTTTAAAAATGATAATAAAACGAAAACTAACCAATGAATAAATAAATATATGTCATCTAATTTTTGATACCAGCTGCGTGACATGTAAGGCTGAAGTCACTCGCATTCACAGATGCTCTGGAATATGAGCGACTTCCCCTTATACATGTTAGGGCTGCTCTTAGAATTAGGAACGAAAGCTTGCATCTAATCACGGAGAGTACATTTTCGTACCTTTCCTTAGTTTTAGATGCAATCTTTGAAGCAATATGGCTATGATATGTTGGAACCTTCACCACCTGTCTTATTCTTATTCTTTTGGTGAGAACTTCACATAAACACATATCTTTGGTGTTGATTATACTAAGAATTGTTATAGCTGAAGCTGCTTTGTCTGCAATTATTGCTCCGGTACAGAATCGGACTTTTTTGTTCTTACCTCTTCGTCAAATTCTGATAGATTATCGTAGTAGATTTAAGACTTAGGTTCTTTAGAAGTTACTTGTTTGAATTGCTTACCTGATGCTGTATGACAACTGAATACCTAGATCTTTTTAAATATTTTAGTTTATCAATCCTCCACTTTCACAACAACAACAAAAAAACTTTTTCTGTGCTATGACAAACCATTTTTTCTCTCTTTTGCATTAGACTTAATGCTCTAGTGTGTAAGTCGCACATGCAAAAATAGAACTATTCACAAATACATGAAAACGAGATGTTGGTAGTCTGTATCGCAGACCCGCCAGACGTCGCTAGACGTCGAGTTTGTAGTACAGGCTAGACGTTGGTTGCTAAAAGTAGAACTAGTTGCACTTGAATAACTTTCTTTTTATGCAAGGCACTGAGCTATTGTATTGCATCAAGTTTTATTTTGAGTAACAAATGCCTCGCTTTCATGTATTTGCGAACAGGTGTATTATAAGAATGTCAAACATATACTTGCCGGCACACGACGTCGTAACAACGTTGTTACAACTTTGTTACGGCATCGCATGCCCACTAGGATCCAAATCCCTTTATGGAGTATGGTTCTGATCCCTTACTGACGTCGTCATCTTCGTATTCAGATTTAAGGATATCTTAATAACGACATCAACTTACTACTTATCGATTTCTCATAATGCTTTGCGCAAGTTGGTCAAACTTCACACGAATATACCATTTTTATGATGACGTCACTACGGAATTTTTTGACAGTGACACATTTGACATTTCCTTACTTGTTGACCATATTTATTGACCATTCATCTTTATGACGTCATCATCCATAAGTTTCCTTATTACAGATTGCGACAGCTTTGTTTATTACGAATTTCGATGATTATTACAAATTGCAATAGAATATTCTCAATTTTGATTTCCGCTGCTATTAGGTGGAAAATTCCGCGCAAAAGCCAAACGAAGACATTCTAGTGGAAATTGACATCACATGATGATTGATGTAAAAACTTCCATAATTTTTTCTGATTTGAATAGATCTTTTCACAAAATAAAGGCGTTGGTTGTTCAAAGCAGAACTTGTTGCAATGCATTAATTTTGTTTTTGTGCAGTTCCTGAACAAGATGAAAGTTATTGCATTGCAACGAGGTCTGTTTTGAGCAACCAACGTCTCGTTTGTTTCATTATTTTATGAATATATATATTTTCTAGGAGGACTGAGAAAATTATACTGATTAAATGGTTTTCAAATTATGCGAGTCTTTGTCTCATTGAGAACATTTTACTCGACAGAACCACCTGTTTGAATTAATGGATTCTTCGATTCTGTGATATTTGGACAGTAGAAGAACAATCTTTCGCTACAACTTTTATTTAAGTTCACAGACTACTCAATCATTTCTATATTTTTTCTTAACTCTATTTGACATGTGGTCATTTTTATTCGTGTAGGTCTAGGGGGTGGATTCCCCTGGGCCCCTATATCGTTTTTGATGAGGATACGGTATGAAGCTAAAACTTGGCACAACGGTAAATTCCACGCGAAATCCAAAAGAAGACATTCTATTGGTAGAAATAAACCTAACATTTCATGTTCTTTATCAACTCTCTAAATCAAACAATGTGTGCTTCATTATATGAATGATAATAAAGAAATTATATTTCTCAGTGGGAAACAAAACAAAGCGTAAATTTAAAAATATATAGGATTTTATAAGTTGATTGTATTTACTAAAAAAAAATTAACTTCCATTTGAGAGCAATATAGAGTCGTTTATCCTGTTTTTTAAAAAGTAGTGATATAGATTTTTTTGCTAATTTCATCCATTAGATTAATCAAAGCAAGAATGAACAACCTAAAGGTATGTATTTATTCAACCTCGTTCCCAGCACATGGTAGCTCACAATCTTTGTCAGTAAAAATATCATATTATACACCCTCTTATTTATAGGCTACTCCCAAACACGCCCTCTACGCATAGATTTAATATTATTTTTGTTAAGAAAATGATGCGTTAACACACAGAGAGAGGGGAATCGTTCTTTTCATAATTTGCCAATATCACAGAATGTTTGAACCACATAAAGTTCACGTAGCTACCTAAAGGTGGATCTTTACCAGGCGAAATCGTTCGCATGAATTCTAAATAGAGTCATGACATTAGCTGAATGTAACGTCACTTGTCAAGTGATGTTGTTTTGAAACCAAAACGTTAGAATTCGCGCCAACGTATGATTAGATTTTGATTGTCAGCAGGTTGTGGACGTTATTTAGAGATCAATATAATAACATCCGATAAATAATAAACCAGAAGTTATTTTTTCGCTTTGTTTTCACTAAAAGCGGGTCTTTACTAGGGGAATTCGAGTTCGTTCGCAAGGTGACGTCGCTTTCAACCAATGTAATGGCTCCATTTAGAATTCGTGCAAACGAATTCGCTTAGTTCAAAGGCAAATATGACAATGTTTTTATTTCAGTTCGAAAAATATTGTTTTGTGTATTTATTAATTTTTTTTTTTTTTTATTATTATTTTTTTTTTTTTAAATTATAATTATTTTATTTCATTAAATGTCGTTCATAATTAAATCACTACTTTTGTTAAACATCGTTAACATATTTATCGTCGTTACACTTCATCAAATATCGTCAATATTTATATTATTGTTACTCTTCACCAAATATCGTTATAGTCGTGTCGTCGTAGATAAATAAACAAAACATTAAGTTGTAATTAATATTAGTATAACTACGCCGGTGGGTAATATACTGCATTGCTAAAGTACGGGCAACAGACGTACATCCCTGAAAAGTAACTTTTGTTATTATTGATTACTTACTTACTTACTTACTTTCGCTGCATTTCGCATAATTCCACAAATTAGATTTGAACAAGGTTAAATTTTTACCTTATCAGATCTTGTATACTATATCTGAGAAGTTTCAAATCACTGTGGTCAAAACAACTTTTAACAGATGTCGATCTAAGCCTGGTGACAAAAGAATCGAAATTAAACATTGATGTCGATTAGTTCAAATTATTGTTATTATTTTTCGAACTACATCAACAGCCTTCCAGCTATCACTATTGATCATCTCCTAGCTGGGAAAATGATCTGTTCTGAGCTGGCTTTCTCAGCTGGGAAATCGAAAGAAACTCTGGCTAGGAAAATGATCTGTTCTGGGCTAAGTCTTTTTTTGCGGCGAGCTAGGAAATTGAGGTGTTCTTACAACAAAAATAGCTACTGTTTTAGAAAAGTCTTACTCAGCTGGAAATACTAACTGTTCTTACACTTGATTCTTCTCTAGCTAGGGAAACGGGCTGTTCTGAGATAGAATAAGAGCACCTATTGCTCAGAACACCTCCCATTGGCTGCTTCTGTCCTTTATTGATGTTGAACCATCTTTCTTTATTGATGTTGAACATTCTTTTTTTATTGGTGTTGAACCATCTATAAAGAAAGATGCTTCAACATCAATAAAGGAAGATGGTAAAACATTCCATTGGTAGATATCTCACATCTACCGTAAAGATGTAACAGTCTCCTACATATATGAATATCTTGGTTAGTGGGAAAAAGGATTCCTTGGTAGGAATTAATAGCTTTAGAAATTTCTTTGGAAATAGCTTTCTTACTCAAATCTTGACTAATATATGAAAACAGTTAAAAATAATTACACAGTGGGTAAAAACTTGTTCAAAGTCAGCAGTAAAGACCCTAGAACAACGTCGAAGACATTGTTCTAGAGTCTTTACCGCGGACTTTGAACAAGCTTTTGCACACTGGAAAGGCCGCAAAAAATAAATGTAAGAAAAAACTAATTATTGAAATAATAATGAAAAGGGAACAACATCTTTCGAATAAAAATAAATGCTTTTTTTAACTTTAAAACTTATTAAAGGAAATTTATTGCGAAAGAATATTTCTGTCATTGAAGTTTTCGCAATAATATAGTTAAAAATATAGTCCAATTCTATTTTAGTTCGTGTTGTTTTCAACTTTGTTCTCAGGGATGTCCTGGGGGAATATTTCCAACTGCTTTAAAGTTGATTTCCGTTAGGAAGAAAATTCCGCCCGAAAACCAATGGGAGATATTCTATTGGCAGAAATTTTTTTATCATTATACGGCGTGTAATGTCAATTTCTATCAATGGAATGACTTTTGCTTTGGCGCAGATTTTCTGTCTAATGGAAAACAAACTTTAAGCTTAATATCCAGTTGTTGAACAGTCGCACAACTGTTGTGTAACTTTATGTAAAGACTTTTTTGTGATTATCGCACGACTGGACAGTGGTTGCGCATAATTATGTTCGTTGTGTTATAAAGTCTGAAAAATAATTATCTCTACAACAGTTGTGCGACTGTTGTGACTCTATACTTACTAAAAACATCGCTTTATATTTATAAAAATTAAATGTCCTAGATAAGGGCTAGTAAGAAGCTATAAAGTGTATGTGGGTCTAATTTATAAATTCAAACGAAAATAAAACTTGGTTACTATGGCAACACAAATGCAAATTGAGAATTTTCTTTTACCTTTTTAATTGACCACTAAGAAATTAGAAATTTCGGTTTTATTTCGCCCAGTGGTTGCAGAGTGTCGCAAAGAACCCGGAAGTGATGATGGATCCACCTCCCCATCAAATGGGGTTAAACTTTCTAATTTATGGCCAACAATTAGAGAGGAGAAGTTGGTTTTCGATCAGACAGAATTCATCTGATTTTGTTAGTCAATCATGGACATAATAAAATAGTATCAGATAGAGATTAAGATTGCGATTCTATGAGTACAATCGTGGTCATATATATTTGGTAAAAAGGGAAATTCGTGCAAAAATTCTGAATTTCAACTTTGACAAAAAGCCTTAAAATTTTACTAGCAAGGTGAAAGACGAACCTGGGTACTAGGCTGCTAGAATCAAGAGAATTTGTCGAATTTGTAAAGTCTAGAGTCTACTAGATAAATCTCTAGGGACTTCTCATGGTTGTTTTCCGCACTTTTGGTTTACTTGTGGTGTGTATTACCCTTTAAAATTCACAAGTTTTATAAAAATGTATGACCTTGGTTGTAGCTACAAAATGAGCAACGCTGAAATATCCTAAGATCAAAATAACAAATATGGCAAACCATGCTTGACAAGCGCCGCGGAACTAACAAATATATTAAATAGGATAAGTTGTTTTGATCAAAAATAGTTTTGCTTTTTACACTTTGCTGTGTACCACATTTTCTAAATCCCACCAGTTCTATTGTGATAACGTAAAATCTGCAAGCTTACCATTAATAGAACAGCTATTTGTAATATTTAAAACTTTAAAATCTGCCATCTGTAAAACAAAAGAACAGTTTTTTTTTTCTTTATAAAATAACGTTTTCCATTTCTTTATCAAACCAACGTGTAAGCAATCTGAAGTGGTCAAATAAAATAATCATCGAAACAAGGAAGAAAGACGAAGAAAAAAAACTAAAGCAAATATCAAGACTAAGTATATAACATCACATTAGTCGATTCACGCAGTAAGTACCCTCCTGAAACGTAATGTCGAAACAATGTCGAAACAACATCAAAATGACGTCGTTTTTACGTTGTTATGACGTAGAGTTTCCACTTAAGTAAATTTATCATATCGTTCGTCGGTTTTATTTGCAATCTTTTCAGCTAGATGCTTATGAAATACAGTGGAACCTCTCTATAGCGGACACCATCGGGAACAAAAAAAAAGTGTCATAATGCTATAATGAGGTATCCGCTAAGCAAGGGTTTGTTTATGAGAGTTTGATCAGGATCCGTTCCTGCAAAAAGTGTCCGCTACGAGGACGTGTACGCTATATGGGATGTCCTACATCACCGTTTAATGAATATACTAATAGAGTGTCGTGTTTAATGTTCATTATGCGATTTTTGGAATTTCTCTTTTTCTGAGTGGCTAACTGCATGCAGAACAAAAACTAAAAGTTTCTGTTTGTTTACATTATTTGCATGTTTCTTTAGTATATATTCGGTCTGCTTTATATTGCGACCATGTTAGATAAAATGTGTGACTTATTTATCGGATTTGCTTTTAAAAATTCGAATGTAAAAAAAAACGGAAGAGTGCTTCTTTAAGGGTAGTTCCCAGCTTTTTCATAACATTTTCAAAAAACCCTTTTCTATATTTTTTAAAAGTCCTTTGAAAAACCTACCTGACCTATATTTTAGTTTTTTCATATTCCAAATTAAACGGGAGGAAATTAAGAATAATCCTTTTTTGCTCATTAGTTCTGAAGATAGTTCGTGATCTTTTCGCTAATAATATTACTATATGTTTCACGCATTTTTATAAAAAATAAAAAAATAAAAATACAGACACCATGCAAATTATGCTGAAAAATCAAACCTTTTGTACTAATTTATGGGCTATACTAAACCGTTCTACGACCCACTACCACACACTACCACCCAAAACATTTTCACTACGACCCACTACCACGTTTTTTTAGAACGAGAATACCCATGTTTCTATGAGAAACATTAAGACCGACGCAATATTTTAAACGGAAGCACCATTAATATTTTATGTATTTTTTGCGCATGCGCTAAAAATTTATTTTGGGTCGTAGGGGGTCATAGTGAAATCTTTTGGGTCGTAATGAGTTTATTTTGGGTCGTAGTGGGTTGTAATGGGTCACAGTGAAAAATATTTGAGTCGTAATGGGTCGTAGTGAATGTTTTTTGGGTCGTAGTGGGTCGTAGTGGAAATGTTTTGGGTGGTAGTGGGTCGTAGCACGGTTTAGTACAGCTTATTTACATCGAACGAGTTGAAATATTAAAACGCTCGTATCTCGGAATAAAATTATATGTAATTTGCAACACTAATTTCCTTTCTCTCTCAGAAATATTCGTCTTGTTGTCAAGGTAACAACATTAACGAGTGCCAAACATTAACGACTTTAAAAATTTAACACAATTTTTTTTTTTAAATTCATTTTTTGAAAAGTTACAACCCTCTGAAAATAAAACTAAAATGAAAATGACGGGGGTTGACTTGATGTAAATAGTAAAAACGCTGATACCGTTTTTCAGATTAATACATGCTGAACACGATGGCGTTGTTCTTTTCGAAAAACAAGAAAGAATTTTGAGAGAAGACATTAAATACAAAAAGAATCGATTTTTACATTGTTTCATTTTTCTTTCCACCTGCAAAAAAAAAAAAAAAAAAACAATTCCATATTTGGAATATTTTTATTCTTTTAGTATGTTAGTATTTGATAAAAAAGGAAACATTGATATTTTGATGTTTAGCCTGGGAACCACATTAATAATGAGTTAATACAATAAAATAATATATCATTAGTTTTGTCTGTCTCCTACCCAGCCGGCAAAACTTGTTCAAAGTCAGCAAAATAACGCTAAAACAACGTTTTGTGAACGTTCTTCTAACGTTATTTTGCTGACTTTGAACAGGTTTTTGCCGGCTGGGTACCTTTTTAAGCAATAAATTATTTAGATCTTTGAATTGCGGTCACACCAAAATTTGAAAATTACTAACTCGCCTAATATCACCATGACAACTAGTGTTAAATAAAGTTATCACCATGACAACTAGTGTTATGTCAGTATGACCGATAAACTTGGAAAATTAAATCTATTGAATAAAAGTAAGCGTACTTAAATTTATAATCATGCCTCGGAGAGTGATTATAACTTGCTTTAGCGTTCTTAGTATAAACAACCTATTGAAATTCTATAAGACCAAATTAGTCTGGTATCCATGGTAACGTTTTAAACATTCATTACTAGTGGCTGCCTTATTGTTATTGATCGTTCCGATATTCACTTTATTAAAGCACTCTGGAATCACCAAATAGGCACATCGTTTTTGAGATAAAATTTGGTGTAACCGCAGCCTTGGATATATAAGATATACGTTATTCTTAAAATGATCATTTTTTGGTTTTAACGGATTAAAGATTGATAGTGGAAACTGGAAAAAAATACTAACTTTTCACCTGTTCATTTGTAAATGATTTTTTTTTGGACGTGAGAAATTGGACGCGCACTTTCGAGACGCTGTTGTTTTAATCTGTTTTTCATGGCGTTTTGGACATATCTTAGCCGGCAAAAATCTGTCAAAGTCAGCAAAATAGCGTTAGAACAACGTTCTGTAAAAGTTGTTCTAACGTTATTTTGCTGAATTTGAACAGGTTTTTGCCGGCTGGGACATTAATCGCTTCAAAATGAAACTAGACGCATCTTTGCGTGAACAGTCTCGCTTTGAATGCGTACCAGACTGTCATAAAGTCGTTTATGTAACCATTTCAGTTTAGCTAGCCTTTCCCACATCACGTTTTAGCTGTGGTGAGAGTTTCTCTGGAAGAGGCTAAGTTTAGCGTTCTCTTCTTCGCGCTATTAAAGAGCCTAACGGACTTCAAGAGAATACTGAATAAAAGCCCTTTGCGATGGAGACTCTTAGACTTATTCAAACGGTAATTGATTTGTGATAATAAAATGTATGGCTGATATGATCTTGTTTCACTTGTTTGTGTATTAACCCTATTAGGCCTGGAGGCCCCCCCCCCCCCCTTTTTACTAAATTTTTGAGTAAAAGTGATATTATGCTGAAACTTTCTAACTCTTCCTAAATTTTAATTAGTAAAAAAATAATCCCAAAATAATTTGCTCATCTTCGTCATTTTGATGCTCTTCAATCAATGGTAGACTAAAAATATGGGCAAATCTTTTTTATTTTCTTTACTTATGACACACTGTTGGATTCGAAATTTTATGATGAATCTGTTACTTCTGTTAAGTTAGTTGTGACACGTTTTTGCATCCAAACATCATACTCGTGCAAAATAGAATTCCATACTCAAGATAAGCTATGAAGTCATAAGTATGAAACAATAGGGCACCTGCTAATTATTTTTAGGTTAACATGTAGTTTATATTTTGAAGTACCTTCGGTGTTAATTTGAAAGAAAATATGCAAACGTTCATGCCCCTCCCCCCTAGGCTCTCAGAGCCCTAAAAAGCTTAGACCTAATAGGGTTAAACATACAGAATATAATAGATTAGATATTATTACAAAAACATGATTCTCATTTGACGAATAATTATTTGCTATGAAGGCGAACAGTACAGAAAAAATTAAAAA
Organism: Neoturris breviconis; assembly: GCA_032360805.1. NCBI lineage: Eukaryota > Metazoa > Cnidaria > Hydrozoa > Anthoathecata > Pandeidae > Neoturris > Neoturris breviconis. The sequence continues at coordinate 14,572 of JAULBZ010003869.1, forward strand.
CGTCTTTAATGTGATTTAATTTCCAGAATTAAGCTTAAAATTTATTTTAAAATATACATTTTTTTTTTCATTGGGAGACATTAAAAATTACGATTCAACTGCTCAAGGCTAACACGGCAGTAAACATGTTTACACATAATATCTTTAAGATTAAAAACCAGGAATAATTTCACGTAAAAACTGTCGTTCACAGTCGTCTGTGTTTATTCTGAACAGGCAATTTTCATTTAGCATATGCACTGAGCAAATCTGACAGACGAATTATATAAGAGTAAGTCTAAAGAAGAACTCTGAATGTTTGTCTATGACACTAGATGGAAACAACAACAAAAGGATGGGTAATAAAGCTACACATATCAAACAATTCTTGACTCGTTGCTTTAACTTGCCTGAGCAGGAAAATGTTCACTTTATCCTTTCTTCAATTAAAACAAATATATGTAGGTTCTTTTTAATCATAAAAATATTGTTTGTAAGGAGCCATTTTCCAAAATTCGTTTCAAAAAGCAGAAATATATTTTAGCAGCTTTAAAGAAGTCAAAATCAATAAATTTGAGGAAAATTAGTCTACGGTGAATAGTGCCAAATCAACGAGCTTGCAATTGATTGGTTTCTTCGGTATGAAGAAACTAATCAATTACAAGATCATTGATTTCGCACTCATCCCCTGGGATCGAACTTTGGAGATGATCTCTAATGGTGTAAAAGCTTCTCTCTTTCACTTCAGTAATCAGCTTCAAGAAATATTGTCAAAGAAATTATAGCCACGGGAATAGTAACAGTCTTACGGCTTATTATATTTTTTGTGCATTGACCGTGCATTGACCTGCCTTTAGTGAGATTAAAAAACCCAGTGGGCAAAAAGTCCAAGAGCCATTATTTTAAAACGACACAACTTTGTATAAACCTTCCAAATGGGCACTCTCCCACTTAGTCTACCATTTTGACCTTTCGTTTTCTGCTCTCGGTATACACATAATGGGTTAGATTTCTTATATAATCGTGTTCTCAAAAAGAAAATGGCGATGACAACTTGTCCCACGTGATAGTGAAATAAATCCAAGATGGCGTCGACAAAAGACACGAAGCGGCGATCCTTCT